>JAGKTI010001755.1:50239-77554 GCA_018397915.1 Birgus latro
GACTGGGAGTAACGGTTAACTCTTGCATTAGAGAGTTGGACAGAAAACGGATGAGAGTTTCTTGCTAGACGGGTACTACGTGCCTGTCGTAGAGGTGGAGGGATGCAAGCAGACAGTTCAGAGGAACAGTGACCATTGAAGTAACGATAGAAGAGAGATAAAGATGCAACAGTGCGGCGAAGAGACAAAGGTTGAAGGGAATCAGTAAGAGAAGGAGAGTTAATGAGACGAAAAGCCTTTGACTCCACCCTATTGAGAAGAGCTGCATGTGGGGAGCCTCCCCCACACGAGAGTTGTACTCCATACACGGGCGAATAAAACCCGTGTACAAGGTCAACAACTGTGCAGGGGTAAAGAAAGTTCGGAATCGGCTTAGCACACCTAATCTCTTGGAAGCAGATTTCACAAGAGATGTAATATTTTCTTTCTAAGACAAATCCCGAGAGAATGAAACCCCAAGCATGTTCAAGGATGATGCAGGACATAACTGTTCATTATTAAACATTAGTGAGTAATAATGAGGAAGATTTTGTCGGGTTGATAAGTGTAAGAACTGAGTTTTTGATGCATTAAAAATAACAAGATTATTTTTACCCCAATCAGAGATACGAGCCAAGGCAGACATTAGGTGTGCCATAGCCTCATCCCTTTTTTGTTGAAGTTACTGCTGAGATGGACGTTACACGAACCAAATGGAAAGGTGAAGGGTGAAATCATCAGCATATGAGTGGATAGGGTTAGATGTACAGCTTAGAAGGTCACTGATGAATAAAAGGAAGAGAGTAGGTGATAGGACAGAGCCCTGAGGAACACCACTGTTGATAGGTCTAGGAGAGGAACGATGGCCGTCTACAACAGCGGCTATAGAACGACCAGAAAGGAAGCTAGAGATGAAGGCACAGATAGAAGGATAGAAACCATAGGAGGGCAGTTTGGAAATTAAAGATTTATGCCAGACTCGATCGAAAGCCTTTGAGATGTCAAGTGCAATGACAAAGCTTTCGCCAAAGTCCCGAAAGGAGGATGACCAGGAGTCTGAAAGGTAGGTGAGAAGATCGCCAGTGGAGCGTCCCTGATGGAACCCATACTGACGATTGGAAAGAAGATTGTGACAGGAAAGATGCATATGTAATTATAATATTCTAGGACTAATAACTGATTTTTGGCAAATGTTTTAAAAAAGTCAGCCGGTGCGCGAATATCCCTGCGGGAAAGGCCCAGTGAACCTCCGACAACCCCGCAGTGTAGGGGTTAAAGCGATTGGGCAATTCACATCTTTTATATGTTTCTGCCCGGAATCGTGCAAAGTCTGTTCTTCCCCCTGCTAAAAATAATTTCATCTGTACTAAATGCTCTGAACTCTCCAACTCAAATTCTTCCTGCTCCTTTTTGGCACCTTGCCAAAACCTTTCTAACAACTTTACATCATCATCCTTCTCTCCTCTTTTCTAGTCTGATGGCTCTGTAGCTGTTTCTTCTACTGATAAAGCAGATCTCTTTGCTCAGAGTTTTTCCTCCAAATCCACCTTAGATGATTCTTGTGCTGTTCCTCCATCACTTCCCCTCTCTGACTTCCTGATGGCTGACATTAAAATTTCTTCAGCTGATGTATTTTCTGCCATCACTAGCCTCAGTACTACCTAGGCATATGGGCCTGATGGAGTCCCCCCTGTTGTCCTCAGGAACTGTGCTTCTGTCCTTATACCTTGACTAGGTAAACTCTTTTGCCTTTGTCTATCAACTTGTACCTTTCCTTTTTGCTGGAAGTTTGCTCTCATTCAGCCGATCCCAAAGAAGGGTGACCATTCCCAACCCTCTAAGTATCGTCAGTTGCTTTAACATCCTTTGCCTCAAAAGTTTTCGAGTCAGTTCTTAACAGAAAATTTTTAAAGATCCTTCCTATCACAACCTTCTTTCTGATCGTCAGTATGGGTTTCGTCAGGGACGCTCCACTGGCGATCTTCTCACCTACTTTTCAGACTCCTGGTCATTCTCCTTTCAGGACTTTGGTGAAAGCTTTGCCATTGCACTTGGTATCTCATAGGCTTTTGATCGAGTCTGGCATAAATCTCTAATTTCCAAACTGCCCTCTTACGTTTTCTATCCTTCTATCTGTTCCCTCATCTGTAGCTTCCTTTCTGGTCATTCTATAGCTGCTATTGTGGACGGCCATCGTTCTTCTCCTAGATCTATCAACAGTGGTGTACCTCGAGGCTCTGTCCTAACACCAACTCTCTTCCTTTTATTCATCTGTGACCTTCTAAGCTGTACAGTACATCTAACCCTACCACTCGTATGCTGATGATTCCACCCTTCACTTTTCCATTCGGTTCCCACAACGTCCATCTCAGCAGTTATTTAACAATTGATAAGGCTATGGCACACCTAATGTCTGACTTGGCTTGTATCTCTGACAGGGGTAAAAATAATCTTGTTGCTTTTAATGTATCAGAGACTCAGTTCTTACACCTATCAACCCAACAAAATCTTCCTCAGGAGTACCCACTAATGTTTAATAATATCCAGCTCAATCTTGTATCATCCTTGAACATGCTTGGGATTTCATTCACTCGGGACTTCTCTTGGAAAGATCATATTACATCTCTTGTAAATTCTGCTTCCAAGAGATTAGGTGTGCTAACCTGACTCCATACCTCCTTTACCCCTGCACAGTTGTTGACTTTATACACGGGTTTTATTCGCCTGTGTGAAGTACAACTCTCATGTGTGGGGAGGCTTCCCACATACAGCTCTTCTCAATAGGGTGAAGTCAAAGGCTTTTCATCTCATTAACTCTCTTCCTCTTACTGGCTCCCTTCAACCTCTGTTTCTTCGCCGCACTGTTGCATCTTTATCTCTTTTCTTTCGCAACTTCAGTGGTCACTGCTCCTCTGGACTGTCTGCTTGCATCCCTCCACCTCTACGAAGGGTGCGTAGCACCCATCTAGCAACAAACTCTCATCCCTCTTCTGTCCAACTCTCTAATGCGAGAGTTAACCGTTCCTCCCAGTCCTTTATTTATGCAACAGGTCGGCTCTGGAACTGTCTCCCTGTGTCTGCATTTCCTACTTCCTTTGATCTCCAGTTTTTCAAACGCAGTGTGTCCAGGCATCTGAAAATGAATGGATTTTGAATTTTGCTCTCTTTTGTATTTTTGTTTTATTTTTTCTTGGAAGGAACAGTCTGTGGGCTTTTGGCCTTTGGTTCCTTCTTCCTTGCATTAAAAAAAAAAAAAAGTTAGAGGGTTGGGAATGGTCACCTTTCTTTGGGACTGGTTGAATGAGAGCAACCTTTTAGCAAGAAGGAAGGGTACAGTCGGCCCATGAAGTGACGGCAGAGTATCCAGACGATTTTGGTCAACAGTAATGCACATACTCTTCCTTTTATTTTTACAAGGTGAAACCTATTACATAATATTGCAGCAAAATACAATATGTAAATGCCAAAATACCAGTATACAGTATTTCAACATTGTAGGAAGCAGTTCGTTAGTTACGATAATAGGAAATCCTAAACGGAACTTAATGAAATTTCAGAACTATCGCTCTGGGACGGGAATACTTTGCGGAGTTCAAATCTAGTATGGTAATATGCAATAATTTTTTAGTTACGCAAGACTGAAAAGAAAAGAGATTCAGTAAACAGTTATAATCAGTAATTATTTTTTATAAAATAGTTTACAATACTAGGGAATAATTTGAAGTCATTTGTCTCCGTTTTTGTTGTATCCATGGACGAGGACAGAAAGCGGGAAAGCGGTGTAAGTCAGTATGCTATTTTAAATGGTCCGATTAACAAGCACGAAAGGAGACAACTGTGACTCAAAGACATACAGTTATTTCACTGCATTTGGTCAGTTTTCAAGTAAGAAAAATCTCAAAGATATAATGTAAGCCAGAAGACTATCAGTAAATGAAATAAAAAAGAACCTCAAAAATTTGTTGAGAGTTGGAGCTTCTTGGAGATGCCAACTTGTGGCATAGCCTAGTATCCTCAGTGCATAAACAACTGGAAGGCATAATAAAATGCAGAAGTTCATAAACAAATCACTGAGTTCAAAACTTCCAAATTAGCATTATTAGTTAAGCAGGATAGCTGTTTATTTAAAAGGAAAGCTATTACAGATTAAAAGATAGAGCAAAAAGTATGTGCTTCTGCGTTGCAGGAGTTTATAAAATCACGTTTTGGTCCTCTGTTGCACAGTGTGTGAGAGAAGGGTAAAATCTGTCATACCTCCTTACAATTGAAAATAGTTTAGCATCAGTTGGGGATAACGAAGTTAATTACAATAAGACCTCACTATAACGGACTAATTGGGGCCCAAGCCAGTCCGAAAAATGCGAAATTCCGATAGAAGCGACATCCGGACTTACTCCTGCTAATCCGGACTTTTTCCGATGTATCAGACATTAGTCCGGATTGCATCAGTGGTTTTCACCACCGTTGCAGTATTGTACTGTGTTATACCTTCACTACATTAATCAAATGGCATAATAATACTGTACTGTGCACTGAAAAACATGTCTTTTACTTGTCTTATTGTGGTGAACATAGCTGAAGTGGTCATACAGTCCGGACTGCTTTCTGGCTTTATCGGACTTTTTCCGATACATAGGAGTTTAGTCCGGTAGCTCCTCGAGTCCGATAAAAGCAAATTCCGGTCTATTGAAGTCCGTTATATCGAGGTTTTACTGTATAATTATTATAAGTGAGAGAAGGACAAGGAATAAAAGGCAGAGTGGTCTTGCTGCTACCGCAGGTATCATTACTAAGAATAATTTCATTGTTATGGCATCCATGTTGCTCTATCACCATCATAAGGTAGCATTTGAAAATAGGTAGTGTATTGCAGTCACAGGAATTTTCTTTAGTCTTCAAAACTAGAGCATCCTGGGAACAGATACGACAGGAACACTGTTACACTCCTCGCTGTGTGCAGCGTAATACATTACACATCATTCAGATTGGGAAACATACGTAAGTGTTAACTTCTAATATATCACTGCCTCATGTAATTCGTTTTACACGATTCATAGCGTGATATGTACAGTATTTTATCTGAGATGGAGGCACAGAATTTTTTACTTGATATTCACTAAGTTCATTGAATGTATGGCAGTGCAGAGTGACCAGAGCAACCTGAAACTCTGCCATCACTTCTTGGGGCGACTGTACAAGTTGACAGACAGTGGCGAAAGAGTTTACCTAGGCAGGGTGTAAGCAAAGAAGAACAGTTCTCGAGGACAACAGGAGGGACCCCATCAGGCCCATATGCCGTGTTAGTATTGAGGCCAGTGATGGCAGAAAATACATCAGCTGAAGAAATTTTAATTTCAGCCATGAGGAAGTCAGAGGGGTTTAGTGATGGAGGAACAGCACTGGGATCATAAGGTGGAATTGGAGGAGAAAGTCTGAGTGAAGAGATCTGCTTTATCAGTAGAAGAAATTGCTACAGAGCCATCACAGTAGAAAAGACGAGGGAAGGATGATGAGTTAGAGTTGTTAGAAAGGTTTTTGGCAAGGTGCCACAAGGAGCAGGAAGATTTCGAGTTGGAGAGTTGAGAGCATTTTGTATTGGTGAAATTATTTTTAGCAGAGCGAAGAACAGACTTAGCATGATTCCGGGCAGAAACATAAAACAGATGTAATTCAGGAGTGGGTTGGCTCCGGAACCTTTAATAGGCCCTTTCCTTGTTGTGGACAGCATTAAAACAAGCATGAAATTCAGGAGTGGGTTGGCTCCGGAACCTTTAATAGCCCCTTTCCTTGTTGTGGGCAGCATTAAAACAAGCATGATTATACCAAGGCTTTCTTGCATTTTATGAGAAAGGAATGTATGCTTCCATGCCCAAGAGAATAACCTCCGTAATGGTCATGGCACACTCAGATGGCTTCCAGCTATGGAAGCAATAATCATTCCTGGGAAGATCAAAGAAGTACTGCTTGAGGGTCTCCCAATCAGCAGTTCCAAAGTGCCACAACCGGCGTTTCTCTGGAGGGTCCACAGGCTGTACTGGAGGGATAGGACTGGTTGAGGTAATAAGGTTGTGATCAGAGGAGCCCAACGGAGAGCAAAGATCAACAGTGTAAGCGGAAGGATTAGCTGTCAGGAAGAGGTCAGGTATGCTGGAACACTCTCCAAGGCAGTCAGGGATACGGGTAGGGTGCTATGCATTCTGCTCTAGGTCATTGAGAACAGAAAAGATGTAGGCTTGTTCACCAGGTGGATCAGTGAAAGGGGGGGAGAGCCAAAGGTGGTGGTGAACATTGAAATCTCCTAGAATGGAGATTTCAGAGAAAGGAGAAAGGACTAATAGTAAGATAGTTGAAGAATTGTCCTGGAGAATTTAGTCAATCTCAGCATACTTAGGAGTAAACATCTTCCTCTCCACGTTCCATCTGGTTTTCGAAGCGAAATCAGCCGTGTACTGCTGTAGTTTGTCTCGGAACTTCTTGATATCGTGCAAAGTGGAGCGAGGGAGGTTGAATTCACAGAGGATCTGTGATGTCGGGCACCCGGCGTCCACCTTCTCCAATACCTCCCTTTTCTTCTCCACAGTCAGAACCACTTTCTTCCTCTTCTCAGGTAGGGTATCACCACAAAACCAAGCACATCAGAAGCAAATTTGAAAGCGTGTTGATGAACCAGGAGAGGAGGGGGAAATGAGACCGTGACAGGGGCGGGAGGCACGAAAACACAGCTGGTCGGCGCGCGCGGGAAATTCAAACTGACGCAGTCCAAAAATATCGGATTTTTTTTCGGATTTTTCCAAATTTGGGGGCATTTTGGGGGTCGGACAGCTTACGATGTCCGAATAGTGATGCATCCGGATAGTGGACGTCCGAATAATAGAGGGTTTACTGTATATCTACAGGAGCCCTTCAAATGTTGGCAGTGTTTTCTGGTCATTCTGCCATATTGAGACATCAGAACACACATAGGAATATCCAGATTAATGCTAAACACCAATAAAACAAAAATCCACTAGAAAAAACAAAAGACGATTGGAAGATCAGTTATCTTTGTGACACGAGTGATAGCAGCTCTCGGAGCACAAAAAAAAAAAAAAATCCATGGCCAAATATGCCACCAGAAATTGATTATATTGGTACAAATGTAGACTATCAGCTTCAATGGTGTTTATACTATGAGATAAGCTAATAAAAGCACAGGAAACTGATGAGTAAAATAACAAAATTGCAGTGAGAATAAGTGGTGTTCAAGAGTAAAACTTACCTTCGTATAACTTCCTACCATCCTAGTGCAAGATTTTGCCTGCACCTTGCAAGAGTTAAGCATATGTCTAGATGCAGAATTTCATGACCTTTCTTGTGGATTTCACGGAATTTTGACAAGACCAATAGTATTCTAATAAATCGCCAAAAACTTTAAAAGTCACGGGTCAGTGCTATCAATGCAAAGGAGGGGAGGGCCTTAGGGCAGAACCGGGAGGCCTGGCTAGCAAGGCAGGGAGCATAGGAGGGTATGGAGGAAGGACGGGATGGGGGGAGAAGCGAGGCTGTGGGCAGGATTTTCTCCCTTCTTTCAAGAGGCGGATGGGTGCTTTCACTTGACTTGTAGTCTGTCTTACATGCACGTTGGCCGTTAGGAAACACAACTCCCGGTGACCGGGCAACTTTGGACATTCAGTGTAGAGGCGGATGGGCACTTTCACATGATTTGTGGCTTGCACTGTCCATTACATGTGCAGTGGCTGTTGGGAAAAGCTAATCCCGGTGGCCGCACGACTTTGAACATTCGGCTAGGATGCATAGAGATGTTTTAACACCATTTATGGGTTACGGTCGGTATTGCTCAGGTGCTGGAGGTTCGTTGGGAGTGATCGGACCAGCCCACAACTTTGACCATTCAGTACAGGGGTGGATGGACATTTTAGCTCAGGTTGTGGGTTACGGCCTATTGCCTGTACATGGCTGGAACCCAGCAGTCACGACAAAGAATGTTTGAACATTTCGGCTGCCCGGCTGATATTCAGTGACTTTTATGTCCAGATAATAACAGGTAAATTCGGTTAATGGTTTAATAGAGCCAAGGTTCAGTATCTGGATGTATGAACAGGTCCAAATACTACACATCCAGATAAGTGAGGGATTACTGTATCAGAATGCCGATGATACCAAAGTTTTCAGGATGATTTAGTGTAAGGATTACTGACAAGCCACAAGAGGATGTGAATGACATCAGAGAATGGACTGAAAAATGGATGGTGTACTCAATGACCTCAGGGCTAAGAGACTTAATAGGGAGGCCACCAGAGATCAAGCAGCATGCAGAGCCACCATTAGGTGTCCAGGGGCGATGCATGCAAGCATGTTGGAGCCTTTATAAATGAAACAAGTAGCAATTTATTGATTACTGTGTCAGGAGATCGAGTAACTTACAGTAGAAATTTTATCACCAGCTTTGTAGCAGGTTTGCAGTCACTTATATGAGTACAAGCGGTTTAGGAAGTAAACCAAAATTCTTGTTTGCTGGCTGCACAGAATCAGAATTGCTAAAAAAGAAAAAAAACTGAGCTGAGTGATTTGAAATAAAATTGATTCTGACATACAGTATGACGTATGTCTGTTAGTGAGATTTACGAATAAAAGTGAGGTGGTTGGGGAAGAGGAAAAGGAAACCAAGGATGTGGTGGTTGAGAAATCAGGTGTAAGAGTATAAAAGGGAGAGTGGTGTGCCAAGTAGGGTTAAAAAGAAGTGAAGTTCCTGTTGCTAAGGTCAGCCCTCAAAGGATGCTGTGTCAAGGACTAAACAAACTTTAATACAGCACAGCCTAACATCCTCTTGTAATAAATGCATACAGTTATCGCTTGGTTATAACAGTTTATGTTGTCACTGCTCTCCAGCAGTTATAGTGCATTTTTAATCAAAACATTATTATTGCATGCCTCAGCTGGTTTCTACCAACATTGTCTGTGGTTTCTGATGGCTATGAGGGTTTCAAAGATGAGGCCCTACTCAAAGAGTTAATCCCAGGTGGTGGAGACTAAATCTCCATCCCCTAGTCTAGGAACCCAAAATTTCAAGCCCATCTTAAGTCTCTGTATGGTACATGTTTCTTCTTATGCTCTTTTCATCATATCCTATTAACCTATAGGGGGAGGCAGTGGCTCAATCAGTAGAGAGGTGGCCTGCAGTCCTAGTGGACCCAGGTTCAAATCCCCACTGGGGCAGGGACCAGTTTAAGGATTTGCCTTTCATTAAATCAGGCTTTACTGATCAACCAGAAGACCTGCCGACATGTTGTAAAAATACACTCGCTAATACCAATGCACCAGTCCTGTATGAGACAACCCTAGCATGTATTCAATATGGACGGTGGGTGTTAGCGCCGAAGTGGTGACATGTAGAGGTGTGTGGTATGTAGGAGGACTGATGAGTATTGACAGCAGGCTGTGAAACCTATGCCCAGAGTCAGACACATAAAAAAAAAAAAAAACCTAACCATGCCCATTTGTTTGCTTCTTGTACTTATCATAACAGTATGTTTCTACAGTAGCTACTGTATATATTTAGTGGGTCTGAATTGTCGTAAAAGGAAAAATTTGGGAATGCACTTGGGGTGACAGGTAGCCATTCATCCATCCATCATCCAATCCTGTTTTACCCCATGAGGAGCATAGGAGCCCGGGGCTGGGCAAGTTGGTCCTGACATCTAAGGTGAAAGTGACAAGCCTCACTCATCCCTGAGTGGCATTATGTGAGCAGTAAACCCCAACCACCTCTTGGATATAAACCTGCCCAGGCTCAATCCAATTGGAACACCTTAATCACCCACTAAAACCACCAGGTGCCATAATTTGGTTATGTGGTTACCAGCCAATGTTGTAGCTAAATGGTTTCCTGGTGTATAGGATATCATTTGCCTTGTCACCCAATGTAAAGCCACCCATAGACAGAAGGAAGAGAAATGAATGAAGGAAGGAAAGACAGAAGAGGAAGAAAGGAAAGAAGGAAGGAAGAGAGGAAGGGATGGTCACACAAAAGCAGCAGTGGATGGTGAGTGCCCCCACCTACCACTGACTGGTAGCAATTATGATAAATCCCATAAGTTCTGTGTATTCGTTATTGTGCAGTTCCATTTTCACACACCATTTTTTATACCTATCTATCTATCTATCTATCTATTGCCAGACGCCTTAATCCCGAATGGGGTGGCCACAAATAAATTGCCTCCATGTCACTCTGTCCCCTGCCATTTCACTACCACGCTCCCAACTCACACCCCCTTCTCTCATATACCTCTCCACTCCATCCCTCCATCTCATCCTCGGCCTCCCCCTCCCTCTCACCCCCTCCACCTCACTCACACTCTCCTCGTCAGTCTTTCACTCTCCATCCTCTCCACATGCCCAAACCACCTTAACGTGTTTCTCCTAACGCTTCCGATCACGTCCTCAACCACACCACAACGCTCCTTCACTTCCTCATTTGTTAGTCTGTCTCTCCATGTGACTCCACATGCTCCTCTCAAATAACTCATATCCACTGCTCTCACTCTTGACTTCTGTCCTTCCAACAGGGTCCAAGCTTCACTTCCATATGTCAGAGTTGGTATCACAATACTGTCATGTAACAACTTTTTCACTTCCATGCTCACCTCCCTGTTTCTTATCACTGCTTCCAATGAACCAGCAACCTTCCTTCCCTGCTGCACCCTTTTGAGCACTTCACCCTCCAGACTTCCATCCTTACTCATCACACTGCCCAAGTACTTAAATTCACTCACATTCTCCATATCCTTCCCATCCAATCTCACTGTACATTGACTGGCTTCACTTCTCTCGAAGACCATCACTTTACTCTTCCCCATATTCACCTTTAGATTCCATTTCTTACACACTCTCCCAAACTCATCTACCAAGCCTTGCAGCTCCCCTTCGTCTTTGCTCAACAACACAGTATCATCTGCAAACAACAGTACAGGGAGTTTCCAAACACTGCCCTCTCTCACCAGGGCCACTCCAACATCCACTACCCGACCTAGTATCCCTTTTATAACCCCATCCATATACAGATTGAACAACCATGGAGACATGACACATCCTTGTTTCAATCCAACCTTCAAATGGAAAGATTCACTCAGTTTGCCATCCACACGCCCTTCAGCCTTAGCACCCTCATACATATTCTTCACTGCCTTCAACAACTTCCCATCCACTCCATATATTCTTAATACCTTTCACAAACCTTGTCTATCCACCCTGTCATATGCTTTCTCCAGATCCATGAAGGCTGCATACAACTTCTTGCCCTTCTCTAGAAACTTTTCCACTAAGGATCTAAGAATGAACATCTGGTCTACACAACCTCTTCCCTTCCTAAGACCTCCTTGTTCTTCTCCAACTAATTCCTCAGTAATTTCCCTAACTCTGTCCATAAGTATCCTGCCATATACTTTTCCTATTACAGTGAGAAGGCAAATGCCTCTATGATTACCACACACTGCTTTTTCCCCTTTTCCTTTGTACAGAGGAATAATTATACCTGACTTCCAATCCTACGGGACTCTACCCTCCTCTCAAGCCAATCTGCACACCTTCCACATCCATTCTATTACTATCTCTCCCCCATGCTTCAGCATTTCACCACACACTCCATCAATTCCTGGGGCTTTCCCCATTTTAACTTTCTTCATTGCTTCCACCACTTCCATCCTGGTGATTTCTTCCTCTCTTCTCACAACCCTCCTTCTCCCTGCCATTCCCCAGCCACTTATACTTGCATTACTTTCATTCTCTATGTTCAACAGTTCATTAAAGTGTTCTCTCCATCTGTTTACTTTTTCTCCCTTCTCCACTAGTAATCTACCATTTTTATCTTTCACACCCCCACTGACTTCGTTGGCACCCTGTCTAGCTCTCTTTACCTCCTTCCAGAACATTTTCTTACATTCCCTCCACTTTGCACTCAAATTCCTTCCAAATTCCTCATCCACTCTCTTCTTACTCTCTCTTACTAATCTTTTCACCTCTCTCCTCCTCACTACATATAACTCTCTTGTCCATCTCTCAGCTTCTTCGTTGCCCCTGTTCCTCATCCACTCATTATATGCTTTCTTCTTTTGTGCCACAGCCTTTCTCACCTCTTCAGTCCACCATGGTGTTCCCTGAACCCCCTTTCTTCTTCTCTTCACCCCACACACCACCTCACATGCTACACAGATTTCTTCTGTGAATACCTTGCACACACCCTCCACGTCCCCCATCTGCTCCACTCTATTTTTACCCAATCGCTCCTCCACTTCCCTTTTATATTCAGCCTTTATTCCATCCTCTTGTAACTTTTCTACCCTCCTTTTTATACCGATTATGCATAATAACCAAAGGATCAGTATATGATACAGATATGGTATGTAATGTTGGAACATTATCTTTTTTAAGCAGCAAGGCTTAGTTCATATACAGAAGTTTTTTTTTTACTGCACATTACGATAATGACAGTTTGTTGTTGTTTAGCCCCAGTATATCTGTTTGATTATGACTCAATCACAGGTAGGCAGCTGCTTCTGTGGGATCATCATACAGGTACAGTACCCTGTATAGAACTGGCCCGGTGGCACCCCCTTGTGGTAGACAGTCCCTCAGCAGGTCCATCCAGGGTCTTTCCCATTGCGAGGTGCAGGGAAATAGGAGATTCAGATCTTGGGTGGACAATGCAGCAGTTCCACTTGAAGTGCACAACACCACCATGTGTCGGTTCCTCATCAGTGCCTGTTTTTTTTTTGTTCATACGGTACCTTATAAACAGTGGTGTAGGACATTGCCTACTGAGATATAATAAAAAATTCCAGCTACTGAAGCCCATGATGATGATGGCCTGCCACACACTTTGGAGCACCTTATATTCTTGGGTAGTGAAGATTACCCCTACAAAGGCGTCCTGGACTTGCTGGCCAACCGATGCCTTGCCTCTGGCACCAATGCTTGGACAGGTATGGTATTATGTCCTTTGTGTTCAGACTGTCCTCCTGCATACTTAGCAATACCACATTTTACAGTACTGCTGTACCCATCTTTTCCATTCCTAAGCTCTTATGAATATCTTGTGATGTAGGCTAGATTCAGTTGCCTTAGATGACAGCTAGCATAAAAAGAAAACTGAATTTAAACCCAAGACCCTAGTTAAGCATTGGTGACAATAAGGTCATACTGCATTAAAAAAAAAAAAAAATGTTCACGCTACCTGTTGGTTACACGTCGGTGGTACAGGTGCTACATGGCACCCAGTATCACTGTAAATTGCCATCAGCAGGTTAACAAGAGACCTACATATACATGGATGGCCAAGGCATTCATAAACATAAGTGTAACATAACACATGCCATTCATTCGGTGGCTATGTCAGGATAGAACCTCTTAAGAAAAAAAAAAAAATCATTAGCTGAACATATACAGTAGAAGACCTAGTGACTACAGTTTACTGCAAATTAAATGTATTTTGTTAATTTATTTTTTCTTTTTCCTTTTTTTTTTTTTTCCTTGCAGACACAGACCATACAGCCTATACCATTCAGACAGCTGGCAGTGAAGGCTTTCTTAATTTATTGCCTATTTATCTGGACCATCTGCTCTACCCTACACTGACTGTGAGTTGTGATTGACAGTATCCCCCTTCCACACAATTCACTGTTGTTATCCACAGTTTTTGCAGTTAAATGCCCATTTAGCAGGAAGAAAAGTTGTAGCCTATTCTGTTTTCTTGACATGGAATTCTTGTCTTTGGTAATGCACATACCACATTGAAAAGTTTGTTTTATGAAATTGCATAGTTATCTTGTTTTGTTTTACCTCCCTTTGAGTCTGTATAGACTCCAAAACACCATTATTCTTCTTTTCTTCTTCTTTTTTTCTTCTTTTCGTCTTCCTTCTTTCCGTCTTCCTTCTTTCTTCTTCTTCTTCTTCTTCTTCTTCCCTTCTTCTTCGTCTTTCCTTCCTCTTCATCTTCTTTCCTTCTTTGTCATCTTCTTTCCGTCTTCTTCTTCATCTTCTTCCCTTCTTCTTCTTCTTTCCTTCTCCTTCTTCTTCCCTTCTTCTTCTTCTTTCCTTCTCCTTCTTCTTCCCTTCTTCTTCTTCCTTTCTTCTTCCTTTCTTCTTCTTCTTTCCTTCTTCTTCTTCTTCTTTCCTTCTTCTTCTTCTTCTTCTTTCCTTCTTCTTCTTCTTCTTTCCTTCTTCTTCTTCCCTTCTTCTTTCTTTCATCTTCTTCTTCCCTACTTCTTCTTCTTTTTTTCTTCTTCTCCTTCTTCTTCTCGTTCTTCTTCTTTTGTTTCTTTTTTTTTAGGGAGACCTTGTTATAATGAACTAATTGGGGATTTTTTTTTTTTCATTGTTATAATGGACCAATTGGGGGAAAGTTTTTTTTTTTTTTTATAATGGGCTAATTGGGGGGAAAGGTGGAAAGTATGGTATACAATGAGAACTTATAAATCGCACATTTCAAAACAGCGATTTCAAATACGCCGGAGCATAATGCAGCAGTTTGCAGTATCAGTACAGTAAAAGACCTCTAATCCAGCCACCAAGAATCTGAAAATCCCAATACTCCAAATTTGTCAAGGTGAAATTTTCCTGATTTTTCTGAGTTTTTTTTTAGTTTTTCTGGGCATTATCTAAGGATTTATCTGGCTTGGATTTTCTCTTGGCCTTGGATGTACTGTACCTGCCTGCAACTATTCATCTACACTTCTATGCATTTCCAGTGAGTTATACAATAACGCAAATCATGTTAAGTGTTTACTCAGTGGTCATGAACACTCAAGATCACTAATTTCTGCTCAGGGGGTACCCCCTTGGTATCCCTATATACCCAGGGAAGATGGGAGAGGGGAAGAAATGAGCTCCATCTGTCTCTACCCCACCTCCCAACCCTCCCCCATACCCCTATCCCTCCCAACCCCCCACTCATCATTCTTAACTGGCAGTTACATCTTAGGCTAACCTCATACTTTACACTCATAGTCACATTACTAATAAACAAAACACTAGGTTCGTTTTTTTTGTTTTTCGTTTCTGAAGGCGCAACATGCTTGCATGCGTTGGCCTTTTTGGATTGGAGCGTGTAGCATTTTATGACCGGATGCCCTTCCTGATGTCTACCAATGACCCTTGGGTGGTCATGTAAAAAGTATACAATATAACTATGAACACGCTGAAGCAAGAAATTAATGGATTATAATGTTAATAGTAAAATAAAAATGTTAGAACAACGGCCATCCCAGGCCTCATGCGTTGGGTGCTTGCACGCGTGCGTGTCTGTGCCTGCATGTTTGGGTGTGTCTATGTCTGTGTTTCGTGGTGTGTGGGTGTGTGTGTGATTTGCAAAGCAGTGCACCCAACTCATGAGGCCTTAGGTGACTGTTGTTAATGTTTTTGTACAGTAATCTCGCTTTTTGCGTGGATTTTTTTCCCCATGGTTTGGCCCTCTCGTGGATTTTCTCATCATTAATAAGTTCAACTAAAATATCCTTGAATATAAAAAAAAAAAAAAAAAAAAAAATGAAATTCCCGCCGTTTCCAATCGTAGCACAGTAAACTTGCGTCACCCTCTGTTCCTTTCCCACCACCCTGCTGCCCTACTCTGGCTGCGGGCCTGCACCCCTTAGTCCACACATGCCTGCCTCACCTGCTAGGTGCACTGTAAGCGCACTGTGATACGAGCCCCTTGCCTCCCATGTGCTTTCCACATGGCTCCAGGATGTAAGCCAGCCTCATCGAAGGCTAATAATACAAGTAAGAACTCCAAAGTGGCAAAGTGATCAAGAAAGGTTATGACCTCAGCAGAGAAAATTTTGTTGTTGGACAAGGTAAGAAGTGGCATGAGCTATGTCGCATGTAGTCGTCAGTATGGAGTGAACGAGTCAACAGTGCGTTACATAAAGAAAAGTGAAAAAGAAATAAGACATGCAGTTGCCAATTGTGCATCAACGTCAGCAAAAGTCTCTCAACATATTCGTGATAATGCTCTAATTAAAATGAAAAAGGCGCTCAACATATGGATAGAAGATTTGAACCGCTGACATATTCCTGTTGACACAAATTCGATCAGAGAAAAGGCCAGGGTTTTGTACAACCATTTCAGTGATGGAGAGAGAGATGGGAAGCATCTTTATGGCTAGCAAGGGCTGGTTTGAGAACCTCAAGAAAAGATTCTCACTCCATAATCTCAGGATTACTGGTGAATCAGCCTCTGCTGATCGTGAGGCAGCAAAAACATATCCAGCAGAATTTGAAAAATTAGTAAAGGACAAAGGGTATCTGCTGGAACATTTGTTCAATGCCGATGAGACTGGGCAGTGGTGGAAAAAAATGCCAAGTAGAACTTTTTAAATCTCGAGAGGAGAGACAGGCACCAGGATTTAAAGCTCAGAAGGACAGAGTATCGCTGCTATTCTGTGGGAACGCAGCTGGTCATATGATCAAACCTATGCTGCTATGCAGGGCCAAAAGACCACATACACTTAAAGAGAAAGACTTAAATCAGCTACCAGTGTTTTATCGCCATAACAAGAAAGCGTGGATGACAGCAGCATTGTTCAGTGACTGGTTTCATTATTGTTTTGTTCCCGAGGTAGAAAGATATTTGAAGGCAAAGGAGATAGACTTTAAAGTGTTGCTGATAATAGATAACTGCCCAGGTCACTCTGAACTGAATCAATTAAATTTGCACATCCTAACATCGAGGTAGTTTTTCTACCAAAGAACACCACATCCCTCAGCCACTTGATCAGGACATCATTGCTGTGTTCAAGGCAAAATAAGTGGCACGAAGCTTTGCCATGATTAGACATACTATAGAAGAGGGAAATATCGACATCAAAATGTGGTGGAAGAAATTCAGCATAGCCTATTGCATCATGTTAACCCCTACACCGCGGGGTTGTCGGAGGCGCGCCTGGCCATTCCCACGGGGATATTTGTGCTCCGACTGACTTTTTTAAAAATATTTGCCAAAAATCAGTTATTAGTCCTAGAATATTATAATTACATATGCATATGGCACATACCTTCAGCTTTCTCCTGGGATGTTTTTTTTATCACTCGTCAACTACCGTAGGACTTGTGCAGACTTCTGAAGTTGGGTAACTAAGTCTCCACTTTACACTTCCCGACATCCTCTGATCTGAATACCACTGCCAGATATTATCACTAGAAACATTATTCAGTGATTTCCAAGTACAGTAAACCCTTCATAAGCCGAACTATATGGGGCTCTACCCTGGCTCGAATTACCGAATTTTCCGGCTTACCGAATTTTCACCCCCAAAGTTGCTAAATTACTGAATTTTCACCTCCCAAAATTGCTAAGACAATACCTATTACTTGTCCTTTCAACATTAAATTAAAGAAGCATATATAAATAAATAAGTTATGACAAAAAACAATTTAGTGCATTTAATATACATTTAACCTCTTCAGTGCTGGGTGTATTTTCATTTTGTTCTTGCTGCCACCAGACAATTTTAGTCAGTGTAGGTTGGATCTGTGGAAGTGCACGGGGTTGGTACAGCCTTTGTTAGTCCCTTCAGTATGTGAGTCCAGTCCTGAGTGCCATAAAATCGGCTGGAGGAAGCATAAATAAAGTAGAAATAGACATCACAGTACTGAAGTGGTCAATTGGTAGAAAATCATTCACAGAGGCAGTACAGACCGTTGGCAGCGTGTGTTGGAGATGGATTTTCACCCCTCCAAATTGCAAAAACAATACTTATTACTTGTCTTCTTAACACTAAAGTAAAGGAGCATATACAGTGTATAAATTAATAAAGAAAGACAAAAAAGAAAGAATTCAGTGCACATACTTTGCCTTTTGTCAGAGGCAGTAGATTCGTCGGCAGTTTGTTTTGTTTTGAAGATGAGGTGGTTGAGTTCACACTTTAACGTAAGTTCTAAACAGTACCCAATATTTATTTCACTCTACATTAAGAACTAAACTTAAATGTAATCACTGTAATAGACTGCAGTGTAACACCTGTCGTTAGAGGCAGTAGATTCTTTGGCAGTTTGTTTTGTTTTGGAGACAGACGTGGTGGAAGTGGTTGAGTTCACACTTTAACGTAAATTCCCAGTATTTATTTCACTCTATATTAAGAACTAAATTTAAATGTAATCACTGTAATAGACTGCAGTGTAACACCTTTCGTTAGAGGCAGTAGATTCGTCGGCAGTTTGTTTTGTTTTGGAGACGGAGGTGGGTGAGTTCACACTTTAACGTAAATTGTAAACAGTACCCAGTATTTATTTCACTCTATATTAAGAACTAAACTTAAATGTAATCACTGTAATAGACTGCAGTGTAACACTTTCAGTAATAATAGTACTGAACTTTTATCATGATCACTACACTAAGTCACACGCACACTTTTTTTTTTTTTTTTTTTTTTTTTTTTAGCTTCATTCCTTTACGACTAGAGGTGCCAGTATCACTTCTTTTAAGCTTTGAACCTTCCATGGCAAGGCAGAAGGCAAAAGGAGTGCACTGCTCAGCGCTAGATGACAGTAAGAATGGCGCAACTACCATCTCCAAAAGCAAGCAGCAGACTGGCGCCACGTGTCCGCCTGGCATGTCCGCCTGGCGCCATTTCTCCCCCTACTTTCGCATTTCGGCCTACTTTCATACTTGGTCTCGGCCTGAGTTCGGCTAACCGAAGATTCCGTCTTCTAAAAGTTCGACTTATGGAAGGTTTACTGTAGTTTGGAATCTATACTAAAAAAAAAACACTGTGAAAGCAATGTAAAATACGAGCGCGTATGAGCCTCCCACTCGCGCTAATTCGCTGCTGGTATTCTGTCATTTCTTACTCATATACACACTCATACTTTATTATTTCTAGTACTTTATTACACTTATATATATCTACAGTCCTTTACCGCTTCCCACACAATATTTAGTAGGGGTAGAGGTCGCAGGGTCTTCTATAATAGGCGCAAAAGCGGCAGAAATGGAGGAGCGTCATTTCACCGTGAAGGACGAGAGCGAACTGACTGTATCTCGGTAGCCAAGAGTTGAAAATGTCAGCTGCAAATGTATATGCTAAGAAATAAGTCGCAGGAAATCTAGACAATATATAATAGATTAGGTAGTTCCAGGTGAATATAAATATCACTCAGGCTTCTCCCTTCCTTTCTTTTATACACTTATATTACGAGAGTAGCTCATACGGCATATTTCACGGGGGGAAAAAAGCAAGGGAAATTAGCGAATGAGTGTAGGTTGGATGTTGCCAAGTGATAATTAGCCAATTCCAGGTGTATGGCACTATCAGTTACCTTATTTTTTTTATATATATATATATATATTATTTTGTATAAGAATAGGGCATAGGACTCACTTCAATGGATGAAAACAGTGGAAAAATCCGGGGAAGATTTACTTAGCGCAGAGCGGCTGAACAGACGACACGAGAGGGTAATGGAGGGAAGGTAGGGAGGGGAGTCTAGAATGGGAGAAAATGGCTAAATTGTCAACAATGGATGGGAGTACTGATGACATTAGCATCTCTGACTGTTGTTAGACATTGGCAGTGCTGATAGATGATACAAGTCACCACCTGAAAGCCCGGGGGAATTAAAAATAACACAGAGTCACTCAAGTGAAGCCCCGCGGTATGATCCATTGCACCCAACCGTCACGAAAGTGACGGCCCGCGGTTAAGGGGTTAATTCAGCAGTGCCACGAAGAACTCTCTTCTAGCTGCGTTAACTGCTGCTGGAAGAAATTGTGGCCTTCAGTCGTGAATGACTTTGCAGGATTCCCAACTGTTGATGCTGAAATTATAAGAATTAAAAATCTCTCGAGGATTGTCAGAGGTGAAGGGTTTTCTGACCTGCAAGAAAATGAAATTCGGGAGGAACTGCTGGGAAATGCAGGAGAAGAACTAACAACGCAAGAGAAGCTCAATGAAGAAGAGAAAGATGAAGAGGAATCTGGCAGAAATTATTTTAACAGACATGGACACTAGAGAAGCTTGGGGAAATAACTCACAGTATGAGGCATACCATCTCCCTGCTTATGTCGTATGACCCATCGCTGGACAGGGCAATAAAAGTGAAGAATGGGATGGAAGCTGCGTTTGCTCCCTACCATGAAATAATGAAGGAGATGAAGCGTGAAAGGGAGCAGCTTCCAATAACTATGTTTTTCTCGAAGAAAAACCAACATAGCTCTGCATCTGCCCTGCCATCGATATCTGGCAACACATCCTCTTCTGCCTCACCATGCATTGATGATTCATGTATGGAGGACGAGTCAGCTGATGATCCCCATCCTGCTACCTCCCCTGCCTCGTCTGATGTCTCTGAGTGAAACTCGTCTGTAACTAATGGTACATAAAGTAGTAAAACAGACATTAACTAAAAATATTACTGTACTTATAGATGTGAATTGAAGTTTTCCATAGAGCATGCTTTACAAAAAGATACAAAAGCATTAAGCTACTAATGCTAACTACCTACAGTATGTGATACTGACCAAAAAAATATATTTGCTAGGTAACAAGTTTAATAATTTTTGCTTAACTTGAAGTGTAATGAGTGAAAACTCCAAGATTGTGAAAAGCATTAAGCTACTAGCTACATACACTATGTGATACTGAGCAGAAAAAAAAAAAAAAATTGCTAGGTAACAAGTTTAATAATTTCTGCTTAACTTGCATAATGTAATGATTGAAAACTCACTTTCTTTATCAGACTGTGAGTCTTCGAGTGGCGTTGGTGGCTGGCGGTGGTCGGGGGAGGTGCGATTGTGCGAGTGTTTTCTATCACCAATTACAGCATTTTTTTTTTATTTTGTACAGTTTTGTGAATAAATGTGTAAATAATTGTGTATGACAGTACGGTGTTTACGTTTTTCCTTTACTTCATAATAGAGTATGTACTTTCAATCTTGTAAGAAGGTATTTCGGCACGAGTATGGACATGGACTGTGTGAGGGTAGCATGGTGGAGACAAGTACATCTATCTATCGCCAGACGCCTCAATCCCACACGGGGTGACCACAAACAAATCACCTCCATGTCGATCTGTCCCCCGCCATTTCACTACCCCTCTCCCAACTCACACCCCTCTCTCTCATGTACCTCTCCACTCCATCCCTCCATCTCATCCTCGGCCTCCCCCCCCCTCTCCCTCCCTCCACCCCACCCACCCACACACACACACACACACACACACACACACACACACACACACACACACACACACACACACACACACACACACACCGCCAGCCCCCCACCCTCCACCCTCCACCCTCTCCACACGTCCAAACCACCCCAACGCTCCCCTCCCAACACCCCCACCACGTCCACACCCACACCACAATGCTCCCCCACCCCCCACCCGCCAGTCCGCCCCTCCACACAACTCCACACGCTCCCCACAAACAACTCACTTCCACCGCTCCCACTCCCAACCTCCATCCCTCCAACAGGGCCCAAGCCCCACCCCGACATGCTAGAGCTGGCACCACAATACCATCATGCAGCAACTTTTTCACTTCCATGCTCACCCTCCCACTCCCTATCACTGCCCCCAACGAACCGGCAACCCCCCTTCCCCCACTGCACCCCTTCAAGCACCTCACCCTCCAATTGTTAAAAGGGTATTCGCGATTTCGGCCTTTTGCTGGGGTTACAAGAACGTAACTACTACGAGAAATAAGGGATTACTGTATTACTGTCAACATCATAATGCATTAATTTCATGCTGCAGTGTGTTGATAATTATATTATATGCTTTTAACATATCCTGGTGTTCTTTGTTTGTATTATTAATGGGACCAACAATGTTAAGCATGAAATCAGCTTGAGATGTAACTGTCAGTTAAGAATGACAATTTGCGTAGGGTTATGGGGGAGGGTCAGGAGCTGAGGTAGAGGCGGATGGAGCTCGTTTCGTTTCCAACTCCCCTCTGGGAATACAGGGGTAGGAAGGAGCCACCCCTGGGCAAGAAATTAGTGATTGTGAGTGTACATATGTCTAATGTTTTCAGAGGTCCCTCCCAATAGTCCAAATGACCCTCTGTCCCCTGCCTTTCGGATTACAGGACTTTTACTGTAATTTATGAAACTTATACATAATTCACGATTGCAGCCTCGAGTGTGAAGGTTTTCAGGTGAACATCTGTTATGCTACATTTACCTAAATGGTGGTTTCTTAACCCTTTCGCACACGGCACCGCAATTTGCGTTTCATGTGATGTGCCAACGCACATGACCTCAAATCGCTTGAAAATGCGAAAAATATTAACCAAAAATAAAGTTTTGGGCCGATTTGTGTGAAATTTTGGTGCGCTCTAGCGGCCGCGCGTCTCTCCCAAGGCAAGACATTGGCAACTGTTGGGGGTGTAGGGTGGGTGTGTCAGGGGGAATTTATGTATTTCTAAAAGAAAATGTGTAATTCACGAGGATAATGTAATATTGTATAATTGGAGTATACAATATATAGCTATGTGTGCTAGGAATGACTATCGAGTCATTTATTAAGAGAGAATAGACTCATGAAATCAAGTGGCGATTTCACTTTATGCTGGCTTACTTCGCCAATTCTCTAGAGTCGAGAATTTATAGACTTTCTCAACGGTACACAGCAGAGACTAGGCGCTCAAGTAGGCTGTAATATTGTACCGTTGGCCTCTGAGAAAGTTACTTTCTCCCCTTAACATTCAAAAATAATAATAATAATAATCAGGATCTTGGCTGAGCCAAACTCCTAGCTAGCACAACTGATTTAAGGATTAATGCCAAAAGCTGGCCTAAGTACCAGTCGTAATTTAATATAAAGAGTTGTGCTAACGTGGAGTAGCAAAACTGTAGTAAATATGTGGGAAAATTAAACACAACTGTTACATTTAACAAAGCTAAAAAAAAAATGAACTGTAAATTTATTGAATACAAGAAAATAAATATACGTTACATGACTCCAATTCAAATCAAGAAGGGGAAATGCACTCACTCAAACACTCAGACAAACAACTAAATAACCCAAAACTTAAGTCTAGGAAAACAGTAAAAAAATACTAATCAGTATAGATGAGACCGAGCTGCTGTGACGATCACCAACAGGTGGGAGCTTTCAGGATACACACCAATACAAGCTGAGATCTGAAATCGGTCAGAAAATCACTCTAGCCTTCGCAAGGCGTACCGCAATGCACCATGTCTACAGTCAGACTAACTCTGTTTCTGAGTGTCCAACGTGAAGAGTGTGAGAAAGGGGCGTGGCCGATTAACGGCCGGGAGGCGGAAGCGATAATTCAGAAATTATCGCTCAGAGGAATGTACCGTCTGCACATAAAAACAATCACTCGCGAAAGTTTTGACAACTTGATGCGAATATAAGTAAGCGAGTGGACGGTTTGAGAGAACGAGCGAAACATCGTGCATTTCATAATAATTCGTTCCTCCCGCAAAATCACTCGATGTCACAATTTACGTTACATAATTTTACGATGTAGAAAATTCATGACATTACGCCCCTGAAAAAATCAAATATTACTTTAGTAAAATTTGACATTATATATATTTATACACCCTAGCTCAGTCACACAAGATTCACACTGTGGTGTGTGTACTATCCTGTTACAGGAGAAAAGCATTGTCGCCTATGAGCATAAAAACCTCGTATTTACGTTAAGAAAAGGAAGCTTGAGGGAAAAACTCCGAGACGACAGCGAAAAATCCTGTACTCAGGTCAAACTGAGCGAAAGTCCGCTACATTTGCATTGACAACTAATTGTTATGTAGCGTGGTGTATGTGATACACGGTGTAGGTGTAACAGTTGTAGTGTAACTGTACCTACGTGTAAAGCAATAATAATAATGCATATTAATGCAATAATAAAGGCGACGAGGGCAGAGGAGAAGAAGCGGCAGCATGCAGCAGAGACAATCAATGGTCCTGGACATCTTCTTCACCCAACAACTGTACCTGTGGAATGAGTCTAGGTGGAACATCAGTAGTGTCAATGAGAGAATTTGCACTAAATTACAATTTCATCCACCCAGCAATCAATCATACACAACAGAAAGTACACTTAGCTGAAAATCAGTTAACAGCAAGTTTCGTACATAGGTCGCCATTATTTCCTCAAAAGTTGCCCTTTTTAATCAATACTTACACCTAATAAAGGGCTCGTCGTCAGTGTCCTTGGTTGGGATCACCGCGAATACCCGTTTGTCATCATTGTCCTCAGTTGGGATCACCATGGCTGCACACTTATAGCTATACTTATTATTACAAAGGGCTCGTCGGCAGTGTCCGCGGTTGGGATCACCGCGACTACCCGTTAATAACTAATAAAGGTAAGTCGAGAATCCCTATGCAAACTTGGGCAGGTCACATTTGAACACCCTGCGTGGGTGTGAACACTCATGTGGCTTCTGTGTAATCTCCAGGAATCCTCAGGGAGGCCCACAGCTCGAGACACACCACAAGGTAATTCAAACACAGCCTCAGATTGCCTCTGCGGGGTTTCGAACTTCCCCCTTAACCTACCTTAATCTACGGTACATGCAATATGTACAAGCCCTACGCTTACGACTAATAAGGGCTTGTCGTCGGTGCCCTCGGTTGGGATCGCCGTGACTGCTCATTTGCCCTCGGTGTCCTCGGTTGGGATCGCCGAGACTGCACATTCGTCATCGGCGTCCTCGTTTGGAATCACTGCGACTGTGCACTTATGAGCTACTGTATATATGTATGTACAGACCCCAGACATATTATGTCCTGTGGGGCCAGCGAGTGAGACGTCAGGTCTGCACCCACATTACCACTGCCCTCTCTCTCACACAACTCAGAGATTATGGGCGTGGATTCAAACGGCACAGGAAGGAAACTTTCCTGAATGGTGGTACGTCGACACACATTACAGGAGTGCACAAAACTATCTATTTCCTGTCCCATTCCTGGCCAGAAAAAATCAGCACGGATACGGCCTTGGGTTTTCTTTTTGCCCATATGACCTCCTGATGCTAAACAATGACCCCATTCTAATACTGCTTGGCAGTAGTTCGCAGGAACAACAAACTGCAGTCGAACCTCGCCCTCAAGTGTTCGTGACTCACGGTAGAGCCGTCCTTGTTTGCGAAGGAACCTGGCTCGTCCACCCCGTGAATACTTGGTCACTTTACCCTTTTGTTTCTTCCGCACAACAGCAAGGGTCGGGTCAGTCTGTTGCTCTTGGACAACATCTTGACTACAAATCAGATTTTGCGGCAATGCAATAGCCACTGGGGCAACACAATTTGGAGCCTTGGCCATGGCTCGTGTTACTGCAGCCGAAGTCTGAGTAGTGACATCTGCAGTGCAACTAAACTTGGCACCTGGTATATTGCCTATAATAAGGTCAAACAAAGGTTCTGGCATGACAACTGCAACTGTTGAACCTGTGTAAAAGGGAGATGCTACCTGGATACGTGCCTCAGGAAACAATCTCACTGATCCATCAATAAGCTGAGCTTGGATCTGTCAGCCTGTATACTCTTCAGGACGAACAAGACTCTGCCTGACAGTACAACCTGAGGAACCATTGTTTCTCAGTACATTTACAGAAACACCTCCCACAAACCCTGGCTGAACAAGGAAGGCACTGTTACCTGTGGGAGGGCCTGTGGAGGAAGCAGCCAGCCATTGATAAGGCTGCATGGCACACAACTCTTCAGATCTGACAGGACTATATGCCTTAGGGGTCGTACCCAAACTAGATGCATGAGGAGTTGTACTCACCATCTGGGGAGCAGGAGCACTGACGGCCTGTGGAGGAGAGTTCACCATCTGAGGGGGACTAGTGAACTGTGAAGGAGGAGCTGTGCTGGTGGGGACGGCACCATCGTGCGCCTGCTGGGGAATGAAGGCTGCGTTTGCCTCCTGCCTCCGATACGCTGGGACTGGTGTCGAAAAGGTTAGTCCCGCTGGCCGATTGCGTGGCTGATACTGCTGTTGTTTAGGGTACTGCTGCTGGTTAGGGTACTGCTTGTACCTCTTCCAGTCAGGTTTCTGTGTATTCTGCCCCTGGTCCTTCTGCAGTTTGCCTGGACCATGACCATTATTTTGAGAATGGCCTTGATGCTGGGGTTCAGTCTGGGATTGCTTACCAGACTTAGCAGTATCTTTCTTATTCCATGGCTGTTGCCTACGAGTTTGGTACCTGTACGCAGTAAAGAAGGCATCAGCCTTTTCCACCATTTGGGTTGCGTCCTTCACTTTGGACATCTTGAGCTGGGCCATAAGCTCAGCAGGCCATGACTTTTCCAGCTGTGTGCGCAGCACGAGGTCGATCATTCCCTCTCGTGTGCTGGGAGTCTCGTCCTTCTCCATCCATTCGCCTAAATATGCCGTGAGACGGTCAAGGAACTGAACAGCTGTCTCCTTTTCCTGGAGACGTGCCTTCATGAACTGATTCCTAGCATGATCAACAGTAAGACCGTACGCTTTGATGAGTGCGGTCTTCATCATCTCATACGTGAGATTATCTCCGTGAATTCTGTGGAGAATGTCGAGGGCAGGGCCCTCAAACAGGCTAAGGAACTGAAGCCGCTTAGCTACCTCATCCAGATCGTACAGGTTTGCCATGTCTTCGAAACGAGCTATAAATGGCTCGATTCGCTCGCCTTCCTTGTAAGAGGGAAGCTTGAGACGTGGAGTTGCTAGAAAAGGTGCTGAGAGAGCAGTACTGGAGCTTGGATTAGCTGCACCCGATGTGCCTGAAGCCAAGGAGTCTCGCTTAAGCTTCAGCACTTCCAGCTTGTGTTCACGTTCTCTCTCACGATCCTCCCGCTCCTTCTCTTTCTGCCGTTCCTCGTATTCGCATTCGCGCTCCTTCTCTTTCTGCCGTTCCTCCCGCTCCTTCTTTTTCTGCCGTTCCTCGTATTCGCGCTGCTCCTTCTCATGCTCGTGCTGAATTTTCCGCTCTTCACGGGCGTCATTTTCACGTTGCTGCTTGTAATTGCAGCGCAACAGGACATAATCTCGAATTTCCTGGGGGTTAGTAAGCCCCATGTCCTTAGCTTCTTGCACGTATGAAGTAGTCTCCATTGTGCTTAGTTTTGAGACTGAGTGACAACTGAGACTGATAAGTAAGAGTGAGTAAGTGATTCGGTAATAATAATTTCAAGCTAGGAGTTATCCTGGAATGAGGCCGCCAGATGTCAGGGGGAATTTATGCATTTCTAAAAGAAAATGTGTAATTCACGAGGATAATGTAATATTGTATAATTGGAGTATACAGTATATAGCTATGTGTGCTAGGAATGACTGTCGAGTCATTTATTAAGAGAGAATAGACTCATGAAATCAAGT
>JAGKTI010001756.1:0-24939 GCA_018397915.1 Birgus latro
GGAAGGGGGGGAGGTCAGGAAGGTGGAGGGGAAGGGGGAGGTCAGGGATGCAGGTGGTGGTTAGGGGGAGGCCACATCTAGTCAACATTTGTACATGTGTAAAAAAAGATGGTATTTATTAAAGACAAAGTAATTAGTTTTATTCTTTTATTATCCAGTTGATGAACCTGAAAGCACTAATCACCCCCCTGCAACCAGGCCATGGGACACCCCACATCCAGCACCCTTCCCCCAACCTATGTAAGCTTTGTTGGTTAGATGTGGAATGGCCAAGGCTGGTGATGTTGGTGTGTCTTGATCATTTTTATATACAGGCAGAACTGGTAGGGGTAAGGATATAAAGGCATTTAATATGTAATACTGTGCTGTTATCTACAACATATGAGAAAGGCACGAAAATGAAGAAGGCCTATAATGTATCACGTTTTATTTATATACTTATACTGTATTATGTTACAAATATAGTATAGCATCTGTTGCAAGATATAATATTTCTCAAACATTCTCGCTCTCATCTCCACTGTCATTCTCTCTGGGTTGTTGTCTCCACCAAACATCTCTTAAACCCAATCGTCCCCCACTCCCGGCTGTTGGTAACCAACGTAAACAATAATGACAAAATGATCTGTCAGGTATTGATTGTATTATTATACACCTCAGCAATAAGCACCAACAAAAAAATAACATACAATACTCCAGTGTACCTGCTAACCATTTCATCCTGTTGTAAGCTGTTACACGACATATACACTGCAAGTTGGACCTTGTGTTACAAGGAAATACATTCTTTTATCATTAATACAGGTTGTGTGGTGCAAGTTAAATCTTACATTGTAAACACGTAAGGTTAATGTTCCTGTCGTTACTGGGTGAAGGAAAAGAATCAGGGATCGGCTCTGATAAACCACAAACTGCTTTAATGAAAATATTTTGACCACTTGTCAAACAGTGACACAAAGTCATTATGTATATGACTGACCCACATTCAGTCTTATACACAATGACTGTGTCACTGTTGTGACAAGTGGTCAAAATATTTTCGTTAAAGCAGAGTTTGTAGTTTATCAGAGCCAATCCCCGATTCTTTTCCTTCATCCAGTAAAAAGAACGTTTACCTTACTTGCCACATTTATATAAATTAATGGACGTCCAAAACCACACAACCTGTATTAACGATAAAAGCATGTGTCCTTGTAACACAAGGTCCAACTTGCAATGCATATGTCACGCAACAGCTTACAACTGGATGAAATGGTTGGCAGGTACACCGGAGTATTGTATGTTATTTATTTGTTGGTGCTTAATGCTGAGGTGTATGATAATATAATACAATCAATACCTGACAGATCATTTCATCATTATTGTTTACGTTAGTTAACACTAGGCGGGAGTATGGGACAATAGGGTGAGAGGCATTGGGTAGGGACAGCAACCCAGAGAGAGATGGTGGAGGTGGGAGCGAGAATGTGAGAAACATCATCATATCTTGAAACAGCACTATACTATATTATACTGATGTAACATTATAATATAGTATAAGTATATAAACAATAAAACATAATACATCATAGACCTTTTCATTTTTGTGCCTTTCTCATATGTTGTAGATAACAGCACAGTATTACATATTAAATGCCTTTATATCCTTACCCCTACCAGCTCTGCTTGTATATAAAGACGATCAAGACACACTGTAACATCACCAGCCTTGGCCATTCCACATCTATCCAACAAAGCTTACATAGGTTGGGGGAAGGGCGCTGGATGTGGGGTGTTCGATGGCCTGGCCACGACTCTGGCTACTATACTCCTTTCACCTTAATTAAGTTGGCCCAGGTTTTCACCCTTTTGCAGCTTATATCAGGTTGCTCGGTGGTGGAGAACGACAATACTGTGGCTCCACATCGTTTTCATGGCACTTTCTCGTGACTATCATACGGTAGCCTTATTCTTTGGTTACAACTCAGTATTTAGAAGTAGAGTGGGGAAGTTTGGGCCAACTTAAAGTAAAAAGAGTATAGAGGGGCTTTTGGGTGTACATGAAGTTACCTATTCATATTTTGTCCTGAATTTGACATGGGGAACCTACCAGACTCACATTTTACAAAATGTGTGCCCTATTCATCCTCTTATATATACCAGGTCTTTCACTTAACCCTCTTACCAGTCAGTTCATAGAGAACTAAGCAATACAAAAGCAGCGAGACATGGCATACATCAAAGGATGAGTAGAGTTAAGAGATACTCAAATATGCATTGACTGTAATACAAACACCAAGACTGGACCAAAACATACTGATGTACTGTATCTATTAAGGTACCTACATTACAAAGCACATCTAAGCCAAACGAAGTGCTTGGAAACCTACTGAGGAAATATGTTTCTATAATTCAACAGGTTTAACATACCAAATTAATTTATTGCAGTCATTTTTTCCTTCAAAGTCGATATATGAAGTAACCACTTCTAAAGGACTTTTACAAATCACATTAATATTTAAAGACTGAAAGTTAAGTGATAATTTATTAACTACATATTAGACTTTGGGAGTAATCTGTAATGCTCATTTTCAATCCCAAACTTTCCTATATTCTTGCTATCATTGTTTTAGACTTTCACTTTTCCATCTTTAACACAAAGTCTGACCTCAGAATAGGTCATATTCTAACAGTTGGCTATTTCATAACCTTTTTGCACTTTACTCTGCATAGTACAACTTGGCCTCTCACGGTCTTGGCTGCTTGTCAGTGCATACAAGTGCAATGTGTACTATGCAGAATATTTCAAAGGTGCTACGAATTCCACACCAGTAAGACAATGAAGGATTGCAAGATACGAGTCTGCACCAATGTGGCAAGGTAATACTTCATTCAAACCTTATACTGTCAATTATTTTAGTTTCCCTCCACAAAATTGGTTTGCTCTCTAACAACTATATTTCATACAAACATTTTAATCTAGCCTGCATTTTATTAATGCCCAAGAATATTTTTACTTTATTGCTGCTGCTCCTACCACAGAACTTTAGCTTAGTAGAGACCTCAGAGTCAAGATTTTATCAAAGGCTTTTATATAATCTTATAGGCAATTGTCAATGCTCTATATATTTCCAGATTAATCCAACATTACCAAATACATCTGATACCTTTGTGATTAAGCAAGCCCCATGAAAATATGATTCTTCCTAAGCAATAATACCATACTCGTTCCTCCTTAACATGGCCCAAATATTCATTCTTTTGCATCTTATTTCACATACCTCATTATTCTGCATTCAGTATGAACAGACTGCAATGTCAGGCAAAGTTCAAATAAGAGTCCCACTGGAACCAAAGATATCCTCAAAAGTCTATAAGGTACTAATGGTTGCATTATAATGAAATGCCTAGGTGGATGAGCAAAAAATATAAACTTCACTAATAGTATTATACAAAAACTTTCATAACTATATAATTTATTGTAAAAAATAGTTATGGTCAGCATGCAATGTAAATTTTCAAAGTACAGTAATGGATGCAAAACCATGAGGTCAGTAACACTAAAGGCAACTAGTGAAGCAGCTCGAGTCCAACTGACTGAGCAGAACTCTCAAGGAGATGCTCCCACATTCAAAAACTGCTGTATAATACAGACTGTCCTTGTTTCAAGTCACAGGTTCATTCTAAAATACAGGTACAACACCAATTTTCCAGCACCCTTCATTCCAAAGCCTTACCAAACTAACCAAGGCCACGCCACAATAATTCACCAAGGGTCACGAATAATTCAGCAATACAGCTCTGACCCACATTCTGTTACTGTAATCACATTGTTCTAATTCTAGTTCTCTATGGAACAAGTGAGCCTGGTTCATTATCAAGCTACCAAGTCCATTCACTAACAGCCAATCATGCTCAGTACTCTTGCCATCTTCATAGTTTTTCTAATAATAATTTGGTTCCTCAAATCACTGTCTGCATATATTTTTAATAATAGTTTTTCCTCCTTGCTTTACATTATATTAGCAGTTGATGAACCAATACCATATGTCAACTTCCACCTGAGAACAATTTTCCCCCCCCTTATCCTGCTTTATTGTTTTCAGCATAATAAAAATTATCTTACTGCATTATATCCCCAGACATGTGTGAAAATACACATGAAGATACAAGCAGCCAGTGCAGTAGGTCACTGGGTAGCTATGTATCTGTTACTAGGGTAAACAGCATGCCTCGTGGCAATTAGCTCCCACACGCAAACAACCCCCAAACGTAATAACACTTACGTACTACCCACACACTTCTAGTGCCTTGTAGAGACATGACAATAACCCTCTTCCTTGACTTTAGTAATAATAAAGAATAAATACCCGATGATACTGGACAAAAGAATAAACTTAACGAGAACAAGAAATCTGACAAGTTGTATTCACAGAAAATACACTGATAAAACTGGCTCACAAAGTTTGTGTGGAGAAACAAGAGAAAGGGTCATCTGGTTCACGATCAAGAGTATCAATCTGTGTAAGCGTTCTGAACCAGTCCCTGTTGTCTTTTGGGGGGTTATTCTGGCATCAGGCAAAAGGGAGTAAACCTGTGGGCCCTGAACCAATTAACACTTATTTATTGGTTTGTCTGGTTACTGAAGGGTTTTGTCTTGTCTATGCCATTTTGGTGGATCAATTGACCACAATCAATGAAGTCTGACTAAATAAGCTGGTTATGTGTGACACCATCACTGAAACTTACGTCTTAGAATCCATAGCTAATAAGTAATGTAAGTCACAAATCAGACAAAATACAGATCACCAACAAAAGATGGAGTGTAACCCATCCAAGTGATCATGCACTACACTCTACACTATCTGTGGCCACCTGGTAAACTAGTCTGCCACACGTAGGAATTTTAAGTGCCCTCTCGTAATTTTGTCCCGATACCATCTGATGCTGGAAAATTGGTGCTGTACCTGCATATGAAGTATTTTTTCCATACAAATTAATAATGTAAATTTATACCCTGCCAAATTTGTGTAATAGGAAGTCTTTACATCTAAAAGAATGGGGGGGGGATTCCTTGGTTAAATTATAACCCTCTAATCTGACTACACTGTCATCAACTGAGCTAAAAGGGATTCTGGATCTGTCATGTGTGAACAATCGTACTATGGCAATGAAAGAGACAAGTGCTGGAGACAGCTGACTTCAAGAGGTGGCACTGTGGGAGCTCCAATACTGTATTCTTAGACAAACATCCCTCCATTCCTTCTCTATCCCATCCCAAAAGTGGACAGTGAACTACAGAAGGAAAGCTTTAGTTTGCAGTTCATTGGGTTATGTTTAGATGAACCTGTGGCCACAACTCATTTTTAATGCTAATTTTAATAATTTACTGAATTTTGAAATGGAATGGGGGTGCAAGAGAACAAGTACAGAAACGAGGACTTTCTGTAAATATAGCTAAGGTTCATTCACCTTAGCTTGGCCAAGATTTATTTCCCAGCCTATTTCACCGAGCTTTAAACCCTAAATCCTTTCCACAGAAATTCATTGTGATAAGCATAATAATTACTTTAATCTATTGTACTATTAAAGCATTCAAGATGAAAAGATGGTATTTTTAGGCCAAGTTAAAGTAAAACAAATACCAGTTCAACACATTGCTAATTTTCTTGGGATGTAAGACACTACAGTACTAAACACATGTGCAGAACTGTCTGCCGTCATTACCTTCAAAGCTTTCAAGTCACTCACTAGCAAAATTACAAGAAAAAACAAAATCAATTTAAGTGATGTAGGGGTTATGATTATGGTGACTTCCAATTTGGTTTGTTCCTGCTACCAGTCCTGTTCACTTTTGGAAAGGGTCACATACCAGGTCACCCACTGTAAACCCACAAGGCCACCCACAATCCACTGTAAACCCATCAGATCACCCACTGTAACCCATCAGGTCACCCACTGTAAATCCACAAGGCTACCCATCACCGTCCATAAACCTGTCACCCACAATAAACTCACGACCACCAGGCCCCCAAACCTGCTCAACCACCAGGCACCCAAACCCACTTGAGCACCAAGCACTCAAACCCACTTGACCACCAGGCACCCAAACCCACTTGACAACCAAGCACCCAAGCCCTCTTGACCACCAGGCACCCAAACCACCTCAACCAGCATACCCAAACCCCCTCGACCATCAGGCAGCCAAACCCCCTCGACCACTAGGCAGCCAAACCCACGACCACCAGGCAGCCAAACCCACTTGACCACCAGGCAGCCAAACCCACTCAACCAGCCTACCCAAACCCCCTCGACCACCAGGCGCCCAAGCCCCCTTGACCACCAGCCTACCCAAACCTCCTCAACCCCCAGGCACCCAAGCCCCCTCAACCACCAGGCACCCAAACCCCCTTGACCACCAGGCACCCAACACACTCAACCACCAGGCACTCAAACCCCTTCAACCACCAGGCACTCAAAAAGCCTCAACCAGCCTACCCAAACCCCTTCAACCACCAGGCACTCAAACCCCCTCAACCAGCCTACCCAAACCCCCTCGACCACCAGGTGCTTGAAGCCCTCTCACGTGATTTCAGAGATGGACTCCCATGGGAGATGTTGTATTTTTTTTTTTTTATGCAAGGAAGAAGGAACCAAAGGCCACAGGCCTGCATACTGTTCCTTCCAAGAAAAAGCAAAAACAGTACAAAAGAGAGCCAAATTCAAGATCCGTTCAATTCGAGATGCCTGGACACACTGCGTTTGAAAGACTGGAGATCATAGGAAGTAGGAAATACAGACAGAGGAAGACAGTTCCGGAGTTGACCAGTTGCATAAATGAAGGACTGGGAGTAACGGTTAACTCTTGCATTAGAAAGCTGGACAGAAAAGAGATGAGAGTTTGTTGCTAGACGGGTACTACGTGCCCGTCGTAGAGGTGGAGGCATGCAAGCAGACAGTTCAGAGGAACAGTGACCATTGAAGTAGCAATAGAAGAGAGAAAAAGATGCAACAGTGCGGCAAAGAGACAAAGGTTGAAGGGAATCAGTAAGAGGAGGAGAGTTAATGAGACGAAAAGCCTTTGACTCCACCCTATTGAGAAGAACTGCATGTGGGGAGCCTCCCCACACATGAGAGTTGTACTCCATACACGGGCAAATAAAACCTGTGTACAAGGTCAACAACTGTGCAGGGGTAAAGAAAGTACGGAATCAGCTTAGCACACCTAATCTCTTGGAAGCAGATTTCACAAGAGATGTAACATGTTCTTTCCAAGACAAATCCCGAGAGAATGAAACCCCAAGCATGTTCAAGGATGATGCAGGACATAACTTCATTATTAAACATTAGTGGGTAATCCTGAGGAAGATTTTGTCGGGTTGATAAGTGTAAGAACTGAGTTTTTGATGCATTAAAAATAACAAGATTATTTTTACCCCAATCAGAGATACGAGCCAAATCAGACATTAGGTGTGCCATAGCCTCATCCCTTTTTTGCTGAAGCAACTGCTGGGATGGACGTTGCAGGAACCGAATGGAAAGGTGAAGGGTGGAATCATCAGCATATGAGTGGATAGGGTTAGATGTACAGCTTAGAAGGTCATTGATAAATAAAAGGAAGAGAGTAGGTGATAGGACAGAACCCTGCTGATGATTTGGTGTTGACTGCAGAGAATGAAAAGGAGGTGGAGGAAAGATTTAAGAAGTGGAGAGATGGTATGGGGTACAAGGGCATAAAGGTAAATGCAGATAAAACACGTGATGATATCTAGGGTTGGTGGCGGTACAATCAGAGGAGAGGGAGAGTGGCCATGTGCAGTTTGCCACAAGGGTGTGGGAAGTAATTCCATCTTGTGTAGTGTTTGTAATAAATGGGTGCAAAAGAGATGTAGTGGTATTAGAGGTAGACTGCGAGATGATGCTGATTTCATGTGTACGGCGTGTCAGGGAAAGCAGGTGGAGATTGTTAGGCGTGAGAGGGTTGAACTTGCAGGTGAGTCTCTTGAGTGTGTGGAGGAGTTTTGTTATTTGGGAGACATGTTATGTGCCGGAGGTGGGGCTGGAGTTAGCTCGGTTGCTAAGGTGAGAAGTGGTTGGAAGAAGTTCAGGGAGCTGTTGCCTCTCCTGACATTGAGAGGACTCTCCTTACGTGCTAAGGGGTCTTTTTTGCAGCATGTGTTATGAGTGTGATGCTGTTTGGTAGTGAGACCTGGGCAGTAAAGGAAGAGGATATTCGCAGGTTTAAACGAACAGAAATGACAATGATTAGGTGGATGTGCAGTGCGTCCCTGCGTGCAAGGCCTGGGTGGGCTGGGTTTACGATGGAAGAGTTGAGAGGTATGATGGGACTGGAGTGTATTGGTGTTGTGATGAGGAGAGGTAGGCTGAGGTGGCTTGGACATGTGGAGAGGATGGGGGATGATAACTGGGTACAGAGGGTAAGAAGTGTTAGTATTGGGGGAGGGGTAGACCGAGAAAGACATGGGACGAGGTCATTAAGTGTGACTTAAGGGTTAAGGGACTGAACAGGGAGGCTGCCAGGGATCGAGCAGCATGGAGAGCCGCCATTAGGTGACCAAGGCCGATGCATGCAAGCATGTCAGAGCCTTCAAAAACGAAACGAAACAAAATGATATATATATATATATATATATATATATACACAAAAGTATATGTATATATATATATATATATAGCAAAAACTCTAATGTAAATAAAGTTTCCAAAAACTCATGAATTTTCCTTATGTGTAGAACACATTTAGAAACAACCTATAATTAGATTTTAAAAATTATAGCATACACTGAAAATAATGCTTCCTAATACTCATGAACAATGTTTGTGGTAAAACAGGAAATATATCAAAACAAACTATTTGAGGTAAGAGAAAATATATCTGAAAAATATAAAAAGCATAATACCAGACTTGTGGTATACCTAAAATATACCAAAAGCAGCAACATGAGGTAAGAGAAAAATTTAACAAGCATAATACTGGAGATGAGGTACAACAGGAAATATACCAAAAGAAATTAAGTGAGGTATAACAAAGCAACATATATCCGAAAAATATAACAAGCATAATACCAGAGTTGTGGCATAACAGGAAATATACCAGAAGCATGTATGTGGTATAACGAGACAAAATGTATCCGAAAAATATAAGCATAATACTGGCCTTGGGGTATAACAGAAAATACAAAAAGAAGCAATGTAAGGTACGAGACAAAATACTGTATCATATACTGACCTATATAAGTCCATCTCAAACATGTACATATAAAATACATTATTATACTATGCTTTGCTGCATGGTGGAATGAAATAATCTTTTCTTCTTTTTTTCTTATGAAACTCATTCACTTTAGGATGTCACCACTATTTTAAGATGTCACCAAACCACAAAGTAATCCAAGTACCTCTTATCACTAAACCTCTAAGTAATGTCACCAAGTACTGTATCACCACACCTCTTAGTAATGTAACCAATGCTTTATGTCACCAAACCTCTCTACCTGTCACTAAGAACCTCTTTCTGTAAGTTAATGTCACCAAGCATGTAATTTAATGTCACCAAGCATATATTTTAATGCCAATACCCATATTTTAATGCCACTAAGTAACTGTGTGTTGCTAGACAGATTGTCGGTTAATTGCAGCTTTCAGCTAGAGTGATCTTCATTCATGTGCTTCTAGTAGCTCTAATATAGGTTGGGAAGAGGGATGCCTTCATGTGGTGGTGCTGTAAACTCTACTCTCCCAGACATGGGTCGTGGGCTGCAACAATTTCAACATCTCTCGACTCATCTCCCAAACAAGGGTTGTGGGATGCAGGAGGGCAATTTCAGGCTGCACTCCACAGGGCTCATATTTCCACAGAACCTGGAGCCAAAGCAACAAAATAGATATGAAGATCACTCTACCCAGGTCCACCACGAGGAGGTAAGCTGCTCGGACCCACACCATGCCCGTCCCAGCCACCCTACCATTTGGACATGCTGCCATTATCATCATTGCATAGACCTTGCAGTTTTACATGTTAGTCTGTCTGTGTTGACTGATGGCAGTAAACGTTTGATTTTAGGAGAAACGTTTCAAACTGGAGGCATTAAATACGGCCTTCAATTTCTTCTTGATCTTCGTCTTGGTTTTGATCTTCTTTAGAACACACCCCAAGAACAGGAACTGGTGTGTGTGTGTGTGTGAGGAGAAAACACACCATTAAGAACTGGTGTGTGTGTGAGAAGGAGAAAACACACCATCAAGAACTGGTGTGTGTGCGAAGAAAACACACCAACAGGAACTGGTGTGTGTGAGGAGAAAACACCAACAGGAACTGGTGTGTGTGTGAGGAGAAAACACACCAACAGGAACTGGTGTGCACAACAAAGACAACACACCAAAAACAGGAGCTGGTGTGCACGGAATGGTGAGCTCACACCGAGAACAGGATCGAACGCCAGCTGCAAACACATTTCCTGTAGTGCACAAGTAGCACCGTCCACCCAACTAATCTACACTGAGGGTTCTACTGAGCGAATCATATCATGGCCTCTACTTTTGTAACGTGTAGCTTGGTGACATTTTGGTGACATCTTATTTCTCTAATATAGAAAAGTTCATCCAATTTGGAAACCTTATCATTTGGTGACATAAGTAGGATGAAGGATGTTTTATATTAATATAAAACAATTTCACCCATTTAGGAACCTAACATTTGGTGATACAATATAAGTAGGATGTAGGATGTTTTATATAATATAAAACAATTTCATCCATTTAGGACCCTAACAGAATGGATTCACCTTAAGATTATGATGTAGACTATTCAGGTGCGGCATGTAGATGTGGCCAAAACAGATCTAAATCATGACGGATGGTTGGGGTTCTTGCCTACATAGGCAATGGTGTGTGAAGACTGAGAGGATGTGAAAAATGTATCAGCGTCCCACGTATGACAGTCAGATAAGTGCTGGTGCCCTGATTAACGAGCAACACATCGGCCCAGACTATACTCAATTCAACAAGTCCGACACCATCAGCAATGAAATCAGGCCTCAATTGAAGATGACCCCACAGTGGTGCCAGTCAGGCTGAAAATGGCATATAGCCTGATTGTTTGTTGTGCCCAAGAGTTATGGCCTCAAAAGCGTCCTCTCAGGTACATCCAACACCCACACGGCATATAATAAACATTCAAGATAAAAATTACTAAAATCAAAATTGAAAATCCATTATTCAATAGAAAAAAATAGTAAAAAAGCAACCACGTGATTGTCACACGCAAGGGCCGAGTGCATGTGATGGCTGGAACGTCCCCCCTTTGTGACATCTCGCCGTTCACCTTACGTGCCTGTTGTGGGTTCTCACAGTACACCCTCGGGCCAGGGCATCACGTTTAAGACCCCTTCTTAGCGACCCCCTCAACAGATGCCCATCCCCACACAACTACCACACATATGATGAATCGACATCAAATTGACAGAAACTGGCGGGGTGACTGTGTGTTGTCTGTTCTAAGTACCCAGCCACCCAGACTTCACACAGAGTGACAGTGAGAGAGAAAAGAGGGAGGGAAAGGGGGGATATTTACTCAATTTAGTCAATGAAAACACCTGAAATTCTAACTAAACGATACGGTAATGAACCATACCATGTCAGGGCTTGGCAAATTTTTACAGCCGGATACCCAATCCTGACACCAACCCTCCCCAATTTATCCGGGCTTGGGACCGGCATTGAGTTGGGTCGGCATCCTCCTGGGATCAAACGCAACTCAATGGCTGGGTTAAAATGTCATATGCCCCTTTAAATCTAACTTGGCCTAAAACTGCATTTTACTTCAATCCATCCATAAACAATCACAGAAATAGGGCATGACTTCGATAAATTTCAAAAAGAGTACACGAGGCAAAAAGAGGAAATGTAACATGAACTTTATGACAAACGAAAGGAGCGAAGAAATCCACAGAGAGGTTACTTAAATATCTATCTCCGACAACTCTCACCCTGATGATGCCGCGACACCTGACGACGAGGATTTAACTTAGATGCTGATGGAAATGCAGCGGTGGGAGTGCAAATGAAAAAGGGCCTTGCACAAGCGCAATCCAAAGTTCACTAACTTGTGCAAGCGCAAGTGCGCAATCTGACTAATATTTAGCTTGCGTAATGTCACAAAGCGCAAGGGCAAACCATTTGCATATATTTGTGGGAATTACTGTAAAATACTGAGATATTTAACTAAATTAGCATACTTACATATTTAATTTTCTATCTATCTATCTAATATCTATAATTTGCGCAAGTGGGCAATCTAGTATTTAGCTTGCACAATGTCGCAAAGTGCAAGCACAAACCATTTGCATATATTTGTGGGAATTACTGTGAAATATTGAGATATTTAAATAGCATATTTACTTACTTTTATTTAACCCGTCCAGTCCCAACCAATTTTTTACCCAACACACCCTCTGAACCTGACCGATTTTTTTTTTTTTGGGGGGGGGGGCCTCAAACCTCCACTTTTGGTGAGAAACATCTTAAATTCATAGAGAAATCACCTTCCTGAGCTTATAACAGGTGTCAGTCAGCCTTACATTTTCCTTCTTTCTCAGCGTACCTGGCTAAAGAAAATGAACTATGGAAGGGTTAACTAATTCAAGCCAATTAAATTACGCATTTATTTATTTATTTGGTACAAATTTATGTGTAGTACAAGTCTATATTGGTTTTCACACAATAATATAGGCGATAAAAGCATTGTTCTCTCACCCAAAACCCCAGCATATGGCACCTTCCTTTACGACATTACCACCTCATCACTCCTGTTTGTTTCTCCCTCTAGCTTCTTTCTTTGTTTCTTTGTCCTCCACTTCAGGAATCACTTTCACTGTGAATTTCGTCATTGGAGAGACCGTGGGGCAACATATCTTTACTGGCCAGGTTACTACTAACAGGTGAATTGCCATGTGTGTGTGGGGGGGGGGAGTATCCCTGCTTGACAGCAGGTAGAGGAAGGTCTCCCACATATGCCTACCAAAAATCACCTGCAAATCTTGAAAAATGTGCAAACGACGGGCCTTGCAACTGACTGACGTACAATGCATGTCAGTGGGTCTGTCCGCGGAAAAAAGTAGTGACGTGCATCGTACATTGCTGGGACTCGGCGGGTTAATATTATTTTATCCATCTATTGCCAGACACTTTAATCCCGTAAAAGGTGACCACTGGCCACAAACGACAAATCGCCTCCACGTCGCCCTGTCCCCCGCCATTTCACTTCCCCACTCCCAGCTCACACCTCCCTCTCTCATATACCTCTCCACTCCATCCTTCCATCTCATCCTTGGCCTCCCCCTCCCTCTCCCCCCCTCCACCTCAGCTCACATACACTTTCCTGGTCATTCTTTCACTTGCCATCCCCTCCACATGGCCAAACCACCTCAATGTGCTTTTCCTAACACTTCCTATCACATCCTCATCCACACCACAACGCTCCATCACATCCTCATTCGTCAGTCTTTTTCTCCATGTGACTCCAGGTGCTTCTATCAAATAACTCATTTCCACTGCTCTCACTCTTGAATTCTGTTCCTCCAACAAGGTCCAAGCTTCACTTCTGTAAGTCGGAGTTGATATCACAATACTGTCATGTAATAACTTTTTCATTTCCATGCTCACTTTCCTGTTTCTTATCACTGCTTTCCGGGAACCAGCAACCTTTCTTCCTTGTTGTACCCTTTCAAGCACTTCACCCTCCAAACTTCCATATTTACTCATCATACTACCCAACACTTAAACGCAATCACTCGATTTCATCCTCATCCAACCTCACTGTGTACATTCACTGACTTCACTTGTCTCAAAGACCATTATTTTACTCTTTTAGATTCCATTTCTTACACACTCTCCCAAACTCATCCACCAAGCCTTGCAGCTCCCCTTTGTCTTCACTTAACAATACAGTATAATCTGCAAACAACAGTACATGGAGTTTCCAAACTCTGCCCTCTCTCATTAGGACCACTCCAACGTCCACTGCCCTACCTTGTGTCTCTCTTATAACCCCATCCATATACAGATTGAACAACCATGGAGACATGACATATCCCTGTTTCAATCCCACCATCAAGTAGAAAAATTCACTCAGTTCACTATCCACACACACTGCAGCCTTAGAACCCTCATACATACTCTTCACAGCATTCAACAACTTTCCAACTAGGCTGCAGTGCGTGTGGACAGTGACCTGAGTGAATTTTTCTATTTGAAGGTTGGATTGAAACAAGGATGTGTCATGTCACCATGGTTGTTCAATCTGTATATGGATGGGGTTCTAAAAGAGAAACAATGTAGGGCCGTGGATGTTGCCCCGAGTGAGCCTAGTGAGAGAGGGCAGTGTTTAGAAGCTCCCTGTACTGTAGTTTGCAGATGATGCTGTGTTGTTAAGTGAAGACGAATGGGAACTGCAAGGCTTGGTGGAAGAGTTTGGGAGTGTGTGTAAGAAATGGAATCTAAAGATGAATGTAGGGAAGAGTAAAGTGATGGTCTTCATGAGAAGTGAAGGCAGTGAATGTACAGTAAGACTGGATGGGGTGGAAATGAAGAATGTGAATGCATTAAGTACTTGGGTAGTGTGATGAGTAAGGATGGAAGTTTAGAGGGTGAAGTGCTTGAAAGGGTGCAGTAGAGAAGAAAGGTTGCTGGTTCCTTGAAAGCAGTGATAGGAAATAGGGAGGTGAGCATGGAAGTGAAAAAGCTACGACATGACAGTATTGTGATACCAACTCTAACATATGGAAGGGAAGCTTAGACTTTGTTGGAGGGACAGTCAAGAGTGAGAGTAGTGGAAATCAGTTATTTGAGAGGAGTATGTGGAGTCACACGGAGAAACAGACTGACAAATGAGGAAGTGAAGGAGTGTAGTGGTGTGGATGTGATAGGAAGAAACACATTAAGGTGGTTTGGCCATGTGGAGAGGATGGAAAGTGAGACTGACAAGGAGAGTGTATGTGAGTGAGGTGAAGGAGTGGAGAGGGAGGGGGAGGCCGAGGATGAGGTGGAGGGATGGAGTGGAGAGGTATATGAGAGATGGCAGGGGGGGGGGGGGTTGAGCTGGGAGCGGGGCAGTGAAATAGCGGGGGACAGAGCAACATGGAGGCGATTTGTTTGTAGCCACCCCTTACAGGATTGAGGTGTCTGGCAATAGATAGATAGACAACCTCTTCCCTTCCTAAAACCTCCTTGTTCTTCTCCAACTACTACTTCTGTTATTTTCCTAACTCTGTCAATAAGTATCCTGCCATATACTTTTCCTTTTACACTATGGAGATAAACGCCCCTGTGTTTACCACACACCTCTTTTTCCCCTTTTCCTTTGTACAAGGGAATAATTATACCTGACTTCCAACCCTCCAGGTCCCTACCTTCGTCCCAGGTCAATCTGCACATCTTCCACATCCATTCTACAACTATCTCCCCCATGCTTCAGCATATCACCACACACACACTATCAATTCCTAGGGCCTTCCCCATTTTGACTTTCTTCACTGATTCCACAACTTATCATCCTACTGATAGGTAAGTACATTGAATTAATTGATAGGTACACTGATTAATTAACTGACAGGTAAGTACACTCAATTAACTTGCATACACACCCAACCCTCGGCCATCACGAGTTCCACTATGGTGTTTTATCGCTATCGCGCCTCTATAAAAAAAACTATCCAAATAACTTTATCGCGCACTTAATGCCTGCTATCACACACCAGAAGTGTTGAAACATTTCAAAAAGGCCAGGTTCCGGCACTATGCCCAGCCAACAAAAGATTCACTTGGTGATTGGTCGCATGACGTCAGCGCCAGCCAAGCGCTGACTGCCCACCCGACTGAGTCTCCCCCGCCACCCGCCAAGCCATTGAAGTGCTCATCCTCAGACCGCAAACAGTGACAGCAAGAACAATAACCTTTTTTGTGATATTACAATGGACAAATAACTCAGTCAAATGGCCACCCCTTACTGGATTGTGGCATCTGGCAATTGACTGATAGATCACCCATAGCTGACTCCATTAATGATGGTGAATTGTTATTGTTGACGGCAAATTGTCCCTTCCTGACAACTTCTTTATAGCTGGTTTTGTGTGTGTGTGTGTGTGTTTTGATGACTAATGGCTTTGAATAGTTTCACACTGCCTTGTTTTTTTTACTGGACTCCAAAACTTATTCCTGGCAAAACATGCATGATGCTAGATGGCCATCAAAAGAGATAGTAAGTTCTGTTTCATATTAACCCTCCCCATAAAACAAATAACTCAAAGCCAAATGGCCACCCCTTACAGGATTATGGTGTCTGGCAATAGACAGATGGATAGATAGATAGATCACCCATAGCTGTCTTCACTGATGACGGCGGTCTCGTTATTGTTGTGACGGGGAATTTGACTTGATGGCAAATTGTCCCAAAACCATCAGTCCCTCCTGACAACTTCTTTAAAGCTTTTTTTTTTTTCCCCCTTTATTGTTGATGGCTAGTGGCTTTCAAAAATAGTTTCACACTGCATTTTTTTTAACCCCTAAACCGCGGGGTTGTGTGAGGCAGTCCTGGCTGGCACTTCCAGCCGGTGGTAATTTGCGCTCTGACTTATTTTTATAAAATATTGGCCCAAACTACCCTGAGTGATGTAAATAGCACTAAAGATTCTTCTACAGTTTTTCATATATATTTATATTTTGAAGGCCCCGGCTACTTAACAAGAAAACAGAGGCACCCAACTGATGGCCCACGGATCAAGCCATCGTAATCGAGCGTCGCGTAAGTGACGGCCCGCGGTTAAGTGGTCAATGGACTCCCAAACTTATTCCTGGCGAAATATGCGTGATACTAGACCGCCATCAAAAGGAATAGTAATTTCTGTTTTTATTAACCCTCCCTGTAAAACTATTAACTCAAAATCAAATGGCCACCCCTTACAGGATTATGGCATCTGGCAATAGATTGATAGATTGATCACCCATAGCTGACTTCATTAACCACTTAACCGTGGGTCGTCACTCTCGTGACGGTCGGTGGCAAAGGATCAAACCTACTGGGAAATAATTGATTAGTGTTTCTAGTGATATTATTAGGCATTGGTATTCATATTACGGGCTGTCGGGAAGTGTAAATTGAAGACTTCGTTACTCAACTAAAGAAGTCTCCACAAGTCATACGGTAGTCGAAGGCAGCTCAACAAACACCCCAGGAGATAGCTGAAGGTATGTGCCATATGCCTATGTAATTATAATATTCTAGGACTAACAACTGATTTTTGGCAAATATTTTATAAAGTCAGTCAAAGTACGAATTACTCCGGCAGGAAGGGCAAAAAAATGCCTCCGTCAACTCCGCAGTTAAGGGGTTAATGACAGCGAATTCTTGTTATTGTTGTGACAGGGAATTTGACTTGACGAATTGTCCCGAAACCATCAGTCCTTCCTGACGACTTCTTTGTAGCTTTTATTTTTTTCCCTTTATTGTTGATGATTAATGGCTTTCAAAAATAGTTTCACACAGCATTTTCTTTTTAATGGGCTCCAAAACTTATTACTGGCGAAATATGCGTAATGCTAGACGGCCATCAAAAGGGACAGAGAGTTCTGTTTTTTATTAACCCTCCCCATAAAACAACTCAAGTCAAATGGACACCCCTTACGGGATTATGGCGCCTGGCAATAGACAGATAGATAGTACAGTATATTTCTAATTTGCATGCTCATTTTTAGACCATTATATGTTGTTATGTAGTACAAAAAGGGTATCTTAGGGATAAATATTGAGGTCATGGCACCAATTAGAATTATTACCATAAGTTCTTCAATTTGGCTATCATGTTTTCAGCTACAGCGCAGCCATGGCGGCACCAATTAGGCGTGATAGCCAAGGGTGGGGTGTACATAATCTTTCACTGCACTGTAATTTTTATGATAAATCTACTCAAAAATATTTTTCGATTTATATTATTTTTATTACAAGTCTTACACACACAGGTGTATACTCACATAAACAAATATACACAAACATTCAAAACACCACAGCTATTTTCGCAAGATAGCAGCTTTTCCCTGGAAAAGTAGTGTGGGGGGGAGAAGGGGGGGAAGCCTCATACACAGTAATATGTAAGATTAGTCACCCTCATAGTGAAGAGGTTATAATCTATTCCATCTACTGCCAGAGGCCTTAGTCTTGTAAGGGATGGCCACATATAAATCACCTCCATGTCGCCCTGTCCCCCGCCATTTCAGTGGCCTCCCCCCACTCTCATATACTCTCCACTCCATCCCTCCATCTCATCCTCCACCTGCACCTCCCTTTCCCCCCCCCTTCCACCTCACTCACATACACTCTCCTCATTAGTCTCTCACTCCCCATCCTCTCCACATGGCCAAACAACTGTATTACAATAGGAACAAATGTACAAAAATATCATGGGAAATAACAATGCAAAAAATCAATTGGAATAATAAGAAAAATCATACCAAATAATAATAATAATAATAATAATGTGCAGAAAATGCATAATAATAGGGTGAAAAAATGAAAAAAAATGAAAAACCTTCCTACATTTAACTCTCGTTCGGCCAGTGAGAAATATAACGAGTTAGTAAATATAATACAAGGAGGCCAAGATAAATATATTCCATCAAAACTGTTTAGAACGAATAATTCAGAACCAGGATGGTTAAACAACAGATTAAAAACTCTCATAAGCCAAAGGAAAGGAATATACAGAAAATAAAACTTGGAGAGGAACACTTACCTAACCGGTATGCGATTTTAAATAGAGAAGTAAAGAGGGAGATACAGAAGGCAAAGGGAAATTACGAAATTAAGGTTGCTAGTGAATCGAAAGAAAACCCCAAGGGTTCTTATCAAATGTACCGTACGAAAAATAAAGATACGATAGGACCACTGAGAACAGAATCAGGTGACATTACTAGTGAAGATAAAGAAATGTGCTCCATCCTAAATAATTATTTCATATCAGTATTCACCAAGGAAACTACAGACCTGGTCCCTCAAGCAGCAAATATTTATGACGATAATATGGAAAATATTCTTAGTAAAATAACCATTACTAAGGAGGACATACTGAAAGAAATTAATAAGTTAAAACCTCAAAAATCGCCAGGTCCGGATGATATACTGTATATGCAAAAATTATAAAAGAAACCAAAGAAGAATTATGTCAGTCACTCTTAAGGGTATTTAATGACGCCTTAATTTCAGGAGAAGTTCCCGAGGCACAGAAGACCGCAAATGTAGTGCCCATTTTTAAAAAGGGTGATAAATCAGCTGCGTCAAATTATCATCCGATAAGTCAGGAAGGGCATCCGGTCATAAAATGCTACATGCTCCAATTCCAAAAAGGCCGACACATGCAAGCATGTTGCAGCCTTCAAAAAACGAAACGAAACAAGTCTAACATCAATAGTAAGAAAAATGTTGTCAATTTTGGCAAATAAGATTAAAGAACACCTAGAAAGATTTAATCTTTTAAATGAAAGTCAGCACGGATTCAGGGAAGGACGATCCTGCCTCACAAACTTGTTGTCATTCTTCTCGAAGGTCTATGAGGCAGTAGATAACGATAAAGCTTACGATATTATTTATCTGGACTTCAGTAAAGCCTCTGATGGGGTCTCACACGAAAGGTTAGTTAGAAAGGTTCGAGCACACGGTATTGACAGCAATATCTTAAAATGGACAGAATCCTGGCTGAAAGGACGAAAGCAGAGAGTATTAATAAATGGAACTAAGTCAGACTGGAGATGAGTAAATAGCAGTGTACCACAGGGTTCAGTACTCGGTGCCTTATTATTTATGATATATATAAATGATCTAGATTTAAGAATCACTAGCAGTATCAGCAAATTTGCCGATGATACAAAAATAGGGCGTATCGTTAACCTGACTGACGATTGCCATAATTTACAAAATGACCGATATATTATCCAGATGGTCTAAAACTTAGCAAATGGAATTTAACGTTGAAAAATGTAAAGTACTTAACACAGGCAAGACCACTGGAGATACTAAATACAGCTTAGGTAACAAGGAAATTAGTAAATCGGAATGCGAGAGATCTAGGAGTCATGGTTAGTAACGACCTCAAACCAAGGCAACAGTGTATTAATGCGAGAAATAAAGCAAATAGGGTCCTAGGATTTATTTCAAGAAGTGTGAGCAATAGGTCATCAAAAGTAATACTGCAACTTTATCTAGCATTAGTAAGGCCACATTTAGACTACGCAGTACAATTTTGGTATCCTTACTATAGAATGGATATTAACTCGCTAGAAAATGTACAGAGAAGAACAACAAAAATAATACATGATGTTCGAAACCTATCATACGAAGACAGACTGAAAAGACTAAATCTGCGCTCACTAGAAAGACGTAGAGTAAGGGGAGACTTAATTGAGGTGTTTAAATGGATAAGGGTATAAACAAGGGAGATATTAGCAAGGTACTTAATTAAAGTGAGCATACAGGACAGAACTAGAAGTAATGGTTTCAAACTAGAAAAATTCTGTTTCAGTAAGGAAATAGGTAGATATTGGTTTGGTAATAGAGCAGCAGATGAATGGAATAAGCTAGCTAGTAAAGTAGTGGCTGCCCCTTCCACTGAGAGTTTCAAGCATAGGCTAGATAAGCATATGACAAAAAAGGGGTGGGTATAGAAAAAAAAAAAACATAACCAATATTAATTCATACTTTTTCCTTTTCACGTTACACTATGATAGTCTCTATTCTCCTTTCACACTTTCCTATAAAATGTCCACGCCAGTTTTTCTATAATGAGTGGTGTTCTTTCTGACTTTTTCCTGCCGACTTCAGCTGGAGGGTTTGGAGGGCAGTGGAGAGCCTTCTTCTTTGCTGTCCTTATCTCATTCTAGTAGTTCTGTTTCTCTTCTAGGAGCTGCCTAGCATGGGCCAACTGGCCTACTGCAGTTAACCTCTCTTCTTATGTACATTTAGTGGAAGCTAATTCAGTGTTTTATAACCTGCAGCATTCTCTCTCTCTCTCCTTTCTTTTATCTCTCCTCTCGATCTTTTTTCTTTCTCTCACGATCTCTCTATATTTTTTTCCCCCTCACTATCTTTCTCTCTCTCCCTCTCAATTCCCACCCCCCCTCTCTCTCCAATTTTGAACTGTCTGAATATCTATAATTTTAGTCTGTTTGAAAGACTTGGTTTTGACTAGCAACCAAGACTTTAAAGCCTGATTGCAGGAAATACAGTAGGCTGTAGTGGCTTGATTTGACTAGTAACCATGGAGATTCTAAAGCCCGATTGCAGGAAATAGGTTGGTGGCTTGATCTGACAAGTAACCAAGGAGATTCTACAGCCTGATTGCAGGAAATAGGTTGGTGGCTTCATCTGAGTAGTAACCAAGGAGATTCTAAAGCTTGATGGCAGAAAATAGGTTGGTGGCTTGATTTGACTAGTAACGAAGGAGATTCTAAAGCTTGGCTGCAGAAAAGAAGTTTTATTTGACTAGTAACCAAGATTCTAAAGCTTAATTGCAAGAAATAGAAGTTTGAGACTAGTAACCAAGGAGATTCTAAAGCTTGATTGCAGGAAATAAAGTTTGATCTGACTAGTAACCATGGAGATTCTAAAGCTTGATTGCAGGAAATAGAGGTCTGATTTGACTAGTAACCATGGAGAATCTAGAGTATGGCTGCAGGAAAGAGGTCTGATTTGGCTAGTAAACAAGGAGATTCTAGAGTATGATAGCATGAAAGCAGTATGATTTGACCAGTAACCAAGGAGATTCTAGAGTATGATAGCAGGAAAGAGGCATGATCTGAGAGGTAATCAAGGAGATTTTAACATCTGATGGCAGGATCGAGACAAACTGAAGGCCTGATGTGACTACTAACCAAGGAGATTCTACATGCCCCCCAGCCACTTTTCAGAAATATTATTTATGACTATGCTCTTTTTCTGTCAAGTTTTATTATACTATGACACTGGCAATTATGCTCATAACACTAGTTTTCTAATGCTTTCATAGGAGTTGACCATGAATCAAGAGGTAAGTCATAACAATAACTGAACTCTAAGATGTCCTTCAGAGTGGACGGTAACTAATCTATCTATCTATTGCCAGACGCCTCAATCCCGCACGGGGTGGCCACAAACAAATTGCCTCCATGTCACTCTGTCCCCTGCCATTTCACTACCACGCTCCCAACTCACACCCCCCTTTCTCATATACCTCTCCACTCCATCTCATCCTTTAAACACTGACGATATAATTCTTATAACCATTCATATTAATGATTTTTTTTAAATGCTTTTCCTTTACACATATACCATTCCACCACAGTCCTGTCTCATTTGTACTGAATACTTGCTCAGCTACAGGCACTAAGAATATCGTTATTTATTAACCCTAGATAGGTAACCTCGGGTCTCAAACACCCCAGGCCCTGAAAATTTTTTCATATATGAACTTCATGGCAAGGGATGTCCTTCCGTTTACCTTCCTGACAAATGCAGTCCTTCATGGGGATGATGGGGTCATTCCTGGAACGGGCTCTGATTTAGCTCTATAGAGCCTTTGGGGTCTGTCAAACTCCAGGTTACCTAACTTGTTACCTTGTATGTCATTCCTTGTGCACGGTTAATTTTCATTTGCAGTGTTTCTCCTTTTGTTTACAAGAAGTTCTAGCATCGGTCTAGAGCAGATGACCCAATAGCTTAAGAGATTTGCTTCAAGTTTTGTTAGGGTTAAGGTTAAGCTTAGCATATACTTCACAACATTTTCCACTTTTTTTTTTAAGTTCTAAAATATATTTTTTCATTTATTCTTTAATTTTTGGGGGGGCTTCAATGACAGAAAATGGCTTGAATTATTTGTGTATTAAAGTCCATTCCAAAAAAACAACTTCTGGGGGACTGTCAGACCCCTGGTTACCTAACACACAACCTCATACATCATTCCTTGTGTGCAGTTAATTTTCATTTGCTGTGTTTCTCCTTTTGTTTACAGGAAGTCCCAGCACCAGTCTCCATCAAATGACCCAAAAGTTTAAGATATCAGCTTAATGTTTTGCTAGGGTTAAGGTTTAATTTAGCATATACAACATTTTTCACTTTTTTTTTTCCAGGCCACAATGAAAGAAAATGGCTTGAATTATTTGTGTATGAAAGCACATTCCAATAAACCAAACGTATCTCCCCCCCCCTTAGGGTAAGTGAGACCCCGGGTTACCTATCAATAAAAGAGAGAGGGGGGGGGTCCCTATCAAGGTTAAAAGCGAGCAAGCTGTACACAGAAATGAGTTGGGCTGAATGCAGGGGACTGCCTATATACAGAGTAACAAAGATGACAAACTGACACCACACAGTGCAAATTTATGCAAACATTTTCCACAGAAGCAGCTGCAGACACAAAGAATATTTTGTTATTAAAGTGAATGTGAGAGCCAAAAGCAGGTGACTGGTGAGTTTGCAAGATGCTGCTGTCAATGCCTGCCTTGGAAATATTTAATAATTCCTGGCTTTAAAAAAGTCTGTCATCAAAAACATTGGGGAGGGGGGGGAGACACTGATAAGGGAGTACCATGCTGTCCTAAGCCTGGACAGCATGAAATCTGATGTACATTTGTAAAAATAAAACAATTCTCCTTGTTTACTTTGCTTACTTTCACTTGACACCTACAGCTATAACCACATTTTGAATACTAAAACATGATTGCGATTGCAAGAAATTAGATTAGCCTCAGTTATGGAGAACAAATCTCACTGCTGTAAATGTTTAACTCCTACACGTCAGTTGATGTGTATGCTGTTGCAATTTTGGGCATGAAGCAATGCCGGTTGACAAGTATAGCCGCAAGCATCTTCCCACCACCCTTTGAACTTTTACATATCCTTACTCATCGACGGGACCACCTGGAGACATGGAGATACTTTCATTTGAAAGAGTGGTGAGTCTTATCTTTCTTTAATTTTTTCACTAGCTGTTATAGTTAGGCAGATATTACGGTTTGAAGTAAGTGTATTTTTACCAAAATCACGGAAATCCCCCATAAGGAGAAGCATGTGACATAGGAAAACCCCTGGTGTGTAGGGTTTAAGGCTGGAGGGCTGATAGGTTTTTGAGTGATGTTGAAGTTATAGGGAGTGAGGAGTGTGCACAGCAACACAAGTTATTATGTGATGTGGTGCTTAGGGAGCAGGTGATGAAAAAGATGACCTATGCACCTAGGAGGGAAACATGGAAGCTGAAAAACCAAGCAGTAAGAGATACCTTCTATACTGAGATGAGAGGGGAGGCTGAACAGGGAGACTATGACAGAAGTGCTAATGAACAGTAGAGAACCCTCAAGAACCTACTGAGAGTTACTAATGCGTATGTGGAAGGACAGGGGTCCAACCAAGACAAAGTAACTTGGTGGTGGGATGAGGGTTTGGAATCTGCAGTTTAGGAGAAAAGAAGGCTTTTCCGGCAATGGCAGAAGGGTGGTAAAAAAGAGGAATACTTGAATGTCAAGCGTAGGGCTAGAAAAGAGGTTTACAGGGCGAAGTCTGAGTTACAGACTTTTACTTGATAACCTTAACCATGTGGAAAGGAATATGATATTTAAGGCGGCAAATCAGATGAAGAGGGAGAATAGCAATGTCATAGGTGAACAGTGTGTGAAGAATGATGAAGGAAGGATAGTGGTGAACAGTGGAGATATTGAAGATGCATGGAGAGAACATTACAGCAGGTTGTTAAATGAGTTTTACTGGGACAGTGAAGGTTTAGAGCCAGCAGATCCAGTGTTTGGCCCATGGCCTTTGATTGATGCTGCTACTGTGAGTGGGGCAATAGCCAGGATGCAGGTGGGTAGGGCAGCAGGTGTCTGAGTTGACTGCTGAAATGATGAAAGCATGTAAGAGAGTATGGATCAGTT
>JAGKTI010001756.1:29927-60552 GCA_018397915.1 Birgus latro
TTCATAGTCATAGTCGGTAAGATAAAGGGGGGTAAACATTCCAAAGGCCCGACCCATTGCACAGACCCAGGTCCAGGCAATGGATCTGGGACCCCTAGCCCACCAGCTTACTAGTGGCTGTGGTAGTGGCCTCGGGGCACCCTGCCAGGACACCTGCAGGGACACCCTCCAAGCGCGGCTTGGCACTGCAACTGCCCCGCCATTATACACCCACTGATAGGGCAGCCTCCTGGGGCGCTACTCCAAGGTTCGGGCCCCTCTCTAATGAGCGGAAGCGGCAGCCTGGGAACCGCAATGCCCTGTACCCTCTAGCACAGGTTCGAGCCCCATCTCGCCCCGGACCCATGATCTATGCCGGCGGAACCCCAGTCAAGCCTCCCCGCAAAGTCCGCCACTAGGTAGCGGGGGCAAAGTTTTCTGGCCGCATGCCCTTGCTGGCATCAACCCCTGTAACGTAGTGGGATACGTTGTGTGATATGTAAAGCGTATGTGGTGTAGTGCATAGGATAGTTAGAGGAAATGTTTGGGAGAGTATGCTGGTCTACTCTCCATGTTACTGTCACACTGAAAAGGTCAGCAAAGGAGGATGATTAGGTAGCTAGTGAAAGGAGCTCCAGCTCTCCCTATCACCAGCATTCCATTCCCCTCGGGAGTACTACCCTGTTCGGCCTGTGCTACAGCCTCCTCCTACAAGTTAGTTGTTTTTACGGGGTGGGGCACTAACCCGCCACCAACCCTTTTAGTCGCCTCTTACGACAAGCAGGGATACTGGGGGAGAATTCTTGAAAAAAACCCTACCCCCAGGGGGGTACAAGGGGAAGGGGATGCCCTGGAAAGAGGAAATTATAAAGACAAAGCTTTTAGATCATATAATGAAGGTAGTGGAGACAGTTCTAGAAGAGAAAGACTGAATACTGAGATCCAGTTTTGGTTTATCCCAGGCAAAGGGACCACTGATGCCCTATTCATTTTTTGACAGCTTCAGGAAAAATATATAGGAAAAGTAAATGGTAGGATACTTATTGACAGAGTTAGGGAAATAACACAGGAATTAGTTGGAGAAGAACAGGGAGGTTTTAGGAAGGGAAGAGGTTGTGTAGATCAGATATTCATTCTCAAATCTTTAGTGGAAAAGTTTCTAGAGAAGGGAAAGAAGTTGTATGCAGCCTTCATGGATTTGGAGAAAGCATATGACATGGTGGATAGACAAGGATTATGGAAAGTATTAAGAATATATGGAGTAGATGGTAAGTTGTTGAAGGCCATGAAGAGTATGTACAAGGGTGCTAAGGCTCCAGTGTGTGTGGATGGTGAACTGAGTGAATTTTTCCATCTCGAGGTTGAATTGAAACAAGGATATGTCATGTCTCCATGGTTGTTCAATCTGTATATGGATGGGGTTATAAAAGAGATACAAGGAAGGGCAGTGAATGTTGGAGCAGCCCTAGTGAGAGAGGACAGTGTTTGGAAACTCCCTGTACTGTTGTTTGCAGATGATACTGTGTTGTTAAGTGAAGACGAACGGGATCTGCAAGGCTTGGTAGATGAATTTGGGAGTGTGTGTAAGAAACGGAATCTAAAGGTGAATGTAGGGAAGAGTAAAGTGATGGTCTTCGAGAGAAGTGAAATCAGTGAATGGACAGTGAAACTGGATGGGGAGGATATGGAGAATGTGAGTGAATTTACGTGCTTGGGAAGTGTGATGAGTAAGGATGGAAGTTCAGAGGGTGAAGTATTTGAAAGGGTGCAGCAGGGATGAAAGGTTGCTGATTCCTTGAAAGCAGTGATAAGAAACAGGGAAGTGAGCAAGGATGTGAAAAAGCTGCTACATGATAGTATTGTGATACCAACTCTAACATATGGAAGTGAAGCTTGGACCTTGTTGGAGGGACAGAAGTCAAGAGTGAGAGCAGTGGAAATTAGTTATTTGAGAGGAGCATGTGGAGTCACATGAAGAGACAGACTGACAAATGAGGAAGTCAAGGAGCATTGTAGTATGGATCTGGATGTGATAGGAAGCATTAGGAAGAACATATTAAGGTGGTTTGGCCATGTGGAAAGGATGGAGAATGAGACATTGATGAGGAGAGCGTATGTGAGTGAGGTGGAGGGGGAGGGGGGGAGAGGGAGGGGGAGACCAAGGATGAGATGGAGGGATGGAGTGGAGAGGTATAAGAGAGAGGGGGATGTGTGCTGGGAGCAGGGCAGTGAAATGGCAGGGCAATATGGAGGCAATTTGTTTGTGGCCACCCCTTACGGGATTAAGGCATCTGGCAACAGACAGAGAGATAGAAAAGGGAATTGTAGAGTGAAAGCTTGATTATCCAGGTTCAGTTATCCAGGGTTTAGTACATCAGGGCTGTGACCAAATGATTCAGTGGTACGATAATACATAAAATTATCCGTACGATACCTCCAGTTTAAATAGAAAGCATGCAGTTGCTAGCGAGTGAGCCATGGGTAAATGACCATGAGTCTACCCCCCACCCACACCTCCTGCTCACAACAGAATCACGAGTGTGGTGGGCTGAAGTTTCGTGAGGCAACTGATATGGAAGGAAAGCCATCACCAGAGAGATGCTCTTGTATGCTCATTCACTAACCTTTGCTTTACTCTAAGCAGTAGAAGCACCTAACAAAATCAATTCATCTTCTCGATTCTTATATTTTTCTGATTATTTCTGGAGTGATAAATACACGTTTCTTGTTAAATCTGCTTCCCTGTTGGTTTTACCTGTTCCACTGTGACAACTCGTTTGATTCGTCAGCAAATAATGGCAGAAGGGACTGTCCTAACCTAAGTGTTCAACTACACCTGACCTAATATAGCTTAACCACCTACAGTAACAATTTTGCTTAACCTAACATTACATGGCTTAACTACCTAATCCTAACCTAACCTGGGCTCCTGCTGGGAAATTGGGAAACAAACTCCACCTTTGGGTACACTGAGTGGTTTTCCAATATGCCAGAAACAATCGTAGGTACAGCGTAATGATAACAACATAGGGGAAATCTTCCAGCAAAAGGCAATTTATCACCCTCAAACTATTCAGAAAAATGCAGAAAACAAACTACAGGAATATGAATTGAATTAGCAAGGACTTTAGGATGTATGCTTAAAAGAAAATTTATGGGTTTCACAATTTTAGGGGACAAAATGGAACAAAAATGTTTGCTAATCTGACAAAAAACTGCTCTTTCATTCCACATGTTCTAAGTTAGCATTCAGCTCCACATTCTTTGTTCGATTTCACGTTTCCCAACACATCACAGACCGACTGTTAAAAGTTAAGCGTACATTTATTGCCCATTCTTTTATTCATTCTTGTGTGTATGTGCAAAAGAAAGTGTACTGACACAAACAATAATGTATTCCATCAACCCCTTCATAGCCACCGGCCTTGAACAATGCTTTACTGTATTGGTGTCAGTGACGTTGAGTTAGGATGAGCTATAAAAAACTGCAAACAATTATGAGAAGGGAATGATGGTCACTGGTATGCTTACATGAACCTACTCTACCATCCCAAGCAGTCAGGCGGTCACTTCACCTCAGATGTTTTCGCCCATAAGTTTACACGTTAATGTAACGTGCGCCATAATTACGTCCATCAACCATAGCAAATCACAGAATGGCTTTAGGGAACTTAAGAAAAAAAGGAATGCCAGGTGCACCAGATGAGTCTTTTCACAATTGTAAGGAAAAAAATTGGTTTTAGAACTTTGAAAAAATGGTCCCGAGGCCAGCCACACGAGCACGCAAATTTCTGAACCCATAGCCACTGAGGGGGATAAACATATGCTTTACTTTAAGCAGTAAAAGCACCTTACCAAATCAGTTATTCCTGACAGTCTTATATTTTTCTTATTATTTCAGGATTGGTGAATACATGTTTCTTGTTAAATCTGTTTCCCCACTGTTTTTAGCTGTTATGCTGTGACAACTCGTTTGATTCATCAGAGTATAGGCGGAAGGGACTGTCTTAACGTAAGTGTTTAACTAAAACCTGACCTAACCTAACTTAACTGTACATAATAATGTAACCTAACCTAACCTCCAGTTGGGAAATGAAATCCACCTTTGAGTACACTGAGTTTCTTCCACTGAGCTGGGAACAAACAATCGTAGTTACGGCTTAAGGAATGTGACGATAATAACAGGGAGGAAATTTTTCAGCAGGAAAAGGTAATTTACCATACTGGAAACAGAAGAATACAATGGACGATTATGAACTGAAATTATTTCCACCAGATTAATCGTGATTTCGGACTATTCAGGCACCCATTCACACCATATAGCCCAGATAATCAGGTTATCTCTGTACCTTGTTTTTGTTGATTTGGAAAAGGCCTTTGACAAAGTCCCAACAGAGGTGATGAAGCGGGCAACGAGAAAGCTTGGGATTGAGAAGTGACTGGTTAGGGTGGTTATGGCCATGTATGTGGGTGCTTGCACCCAGGGAAGGATGAATGGAGATTTGAGTGATGAGTTTTCCATGTATGTTGGTGTGCAACAGAAGTCTGTTTTGAGCCCCTTGTTGTTTATCATGGTACTTGGAGCCCTCTCACATGACTTCAGAAATGGACTCCTGTGGAAGATGTATGCTGATGATTTGGTGTTGATTACAGAGAAGGAAAGGGATGCAGGGGGAAGACTCAGGAAATGGAAAGATGGTATGGGCGAAGATATTAGCAGGCTCAAACGTATAGAAATGACAAAGATCAGATGGATGTGCAGTGCATCCCTGAGTGTGAGACCTGGGGATGCTAGGTTTATGATGGAAGAGTTGAGGGGAAGGATGGGACTGGAATGCATTGGTGCTGTGATAAGGAGAGGTACAGTGAGATGGTTTGGGCATATGGAGAGGATGGGGGATGACAATTGGGTGCAGAAGTGATAAGTCTTAATGTCGGGGGTAGGGTTGCAAGAGGTAGACCAGGTCATTTCGTATGACCTAAGGGATAAGGGACTGAGCAGGAAAGCTGCCAGAGATTGAGCAGCATGGAGAACCGCCATTAGGCGACAAAGGCCGATGCATGCAAGTATGTTGGGGCCTTCAAAAACGAACAAATAATATGGCATTTCCAAATTACATATTGGAATGAAGTGCTGAGAATTTTGTGTGTGTGTGTGTGTGTGTGTGTGTGTGTGTGTGTGTTTGTGTGTGTGTGTATAGTTGGCTTTTTAAAAATGTTTTTAAAAATGTTCATAAACAGGGGGTTCCATAACTGTACTTCATAATGTATCTTAAGTTTCATGGAATATGAAATTATTTAATTTCTTCACACAGTGCATTTTTTTGCTAACCCTTAACATTTTAATGGATGTCTCCTGTGTGATGTATACAAAAGTCTGCTTTATGATCACACCTACCTTCACCATCACATGGTTGTGTGATGATCACCAAATGATTACTGAATGATTTTAACACATGATACTGTTTTGGCACAAGTTTTATCTAATGCACATTTTACTTTGCACACTGTGAATTAAGTCATAATCCCTGGGGGGTCTGGGGGGCAACATGTCCCAGTTACATTTCAATGCCTCCAGTCAGGCTTTCATTGATATTTACAATTTTTAAATTGCATATGTTTAAGTGTTTGATGCGATGACGACCTAACGTCATATCCAGTCGGCGGGATCGGCAGTAAACACTCCGTTGGGGGCGTGCAGGTGGCTTTCTGTAATACTACAAAGTATATTTCATCTATTCTCCCAAAATTTTATTGAAAATCAAATGTTAACCAGCCCAGTCCCCCCAATGTACAATGCACGTCACCACTTTTTTTCACGCTCAGACCCACCGACATGCATCGTATGTCAGTCAATTGCAAGGCCCATCGTTTGCACATTTTTCAAGATTCGTGGGTGATTTTTGGTAGGCACATGTGGGAGACCTTCCTCTACCTGCTGTCAAGCAGGGATACTGCCTGGCCCCACCTGGCCCCCCCTCCCCCTCACAATTGGCAATTCACCTGTGAGCAGTAACCTAGCCAGTAAAGACATGTTGCACCACAGTCTCTCCAATGACAAAATTCATGATGAAAGTGATTCCTGAGGTGGAGGACAAAGAAATAAAGAAGCTAGAGGAAGAAACAAACAGAAGTAATGAGGTGGTAATGTCGTAAAGGAAAGTGCCATATATTGGTGTTTTTGGTGAGTGAACAATGCTTATATCACCTATACCACTGTGTGAAAACCAATATAGTCTTGTACTACACATAAATTCATACCAAATAAATAAATAAATACGGAATATAAAGTGGCTTCAATAGTTACCGTATCCCTCCCATAGTTCGTTTTCTTTGAAGCCAGGTACTGTACCCTGAGACAGAATGAGAAGGCAAGACTGGCTGACTCACCTGTAGCAACATTTATAAGCTCAGGAGGGCGATTTCTCTAAGAATTTTTGATGTTTCTCACCAAAAGCAGAGGTTTGAGCCAAAAAAAAAAGAAGACAAGTTGAAAATCGGTCAGGTTCTGAGGGTGTGTTGGGTAAAAAAGCGGTTGGGACTGGGCGGGTTAATCACCTGTGATGTTATCTCCTGTACTGTATTACTAAAAATTATCTTAGGAATGTGGGTCTATAAGAAAGTTCAAATTGCTCTGTCACTGTTTTGTTTCACCTAAACCCTTCTGCTTACTGCATACTAGGCTAATGAACCCTCCAGCCTGCACCTGACCTTAAACTCAGCAGCAAGGGGATAGCAATCTCTTAGGTTAAAACAAATGCAATAAAATACTTATGGTATCTGAAGAATCCTGCAATTCCATCTAATCCAGCCTCCCTCCTCTCCAAGCAGTCCACACCCCTAACCAGGTGGTCCTCCCTCCAATCATTCATCCAGCCTTCCTTCAAATACTCTCTTCATGTCCACATGAGCCCAGGGCCACCACTGCAATGTTATGAAATACAGCTAAATATTACTATTTTTGTTATTACAACCTTAATGACACTGCCAAGGAGATAAACACACCATATGCAAACCAGTAAGAATGAGGTGCTGCAAAGCCTCCAAAAGCAAGATAATGGGCAAAAGTCTGAACAGATGTTATTCCAATAACTTAAGTTGAGAAGCTTAACATTTAAAGTATATAAAAAAAAATAACAGTATAAAAGCAACTACAGGGATGATATGGGAAAATACTTGTAAAAGCTGATACTATTTTCAGCTAACACCAGGCTACTCTTATCACCTAAACATGCTAGCAAGCTTCAAAAGTATTTACAAGTTGACTAAGCAGTTATAGGGACAAAATGGGAACATTGTCAAAATATTCTACTTTCAGGTAAGAGACGATAAATAATTAAATTTTAAAAGCCTCAGGAGTCCTTACAAAAAAAAAGCAACTAAAAAAAAAAAAGAGCGAGAGAGAGAGAGAGAGGAAAGCCATCACCCGGTCACAGTCAACGCCAGTCTGACCTGCCTTTCCAAAATTTTCAAGTAAAGCAGACCCTCACTATAATGGATTAACTGAGGGAATCAGGTTCATTAACCCCTTGGGGTCGGGCATTGTTTATAAAATCGATAGTTGGGAAATGGCATTTTTCACAAAAAAAAAAAGTGATTTTTTCACAAATTGCTCCTATGAACCTATCATAAAAGTCTTTATACGCAGCAAAGACGTCCCCATGACATGTTTTTTAAATTAATGGTGAGCAACGCCAAACATTCTGGAACAGGGATCGACATCCCCATAATACATGTTCCAAAATGAGGACCAACCTTTAGGGGTTAGAACCAGTAGTCCATTATATAGACCAGTCCCCGAGGTGGGATTTCAAGCACACGTTTGAAAATAAGTACAACAGCATATTCCAGTACTGAACTATACCTAACCTGGCCCATAACTTCTCTCTTTTGCAGCTTATTTCACACTGTGCAATTGTTCCAGAGCAACTGCCCGAATGTCTTACTTAAAATAAAATCTACATCACTGTCAATTTAAAATTGCTAGAAACCATGCACAAGCAGCAATTAATCTTGCTATGTCAAACTTTCTTTACAATCAAGCATCCATACTACTAAACAATCCTAATGACAACAGAATGTTCTGGTCAACTCTCAATTCTTTCAAAACAGAGATAGCCCGATTATCCGGGCTATATGGTGTGAAGGGGTGACTGAATAGTCCGAAATCCAGATTAATCCGGCGGAAACAAAAAACAAGTACTGTTAGACTGATTTATTTACCGGTAAATGTACACTTAATGTAGCAGAAAGACCTTACCAAATCTTTGCATATGCATCCGCTTATTTCTGTATTTTTCTAGTTTCAGTTGGGTAGATTTTTTTATCTTGCTGAAAAATTTCTTCCCTGTTATTATCACCACGTTCTTGAAGCTGTACCTACGATTGTTTCCAGCGCATTGGAAGAAACTCAACATACCCAAGTGTGGATTTCGTTTCCCAACTTCCAAACTGGAGATTAAGTTAGGTTAAATTATCAGGTGCAGTTAAGCTAAGTTTGGCCAGGTTTGGTTAAACAATTAGATCAAAACAGTACCTTCTGCCATTATGTTAACTAACAACAAGAGTTGTCGCCAGCAGAACAGCTAAAAACAACAAGGAAAGAGATTTAACACGAAATGTTTATTTGCCAACCCAGAAATAATCAGAAAAACATAACAGAATATCAGGATGAACTGATTTGGTGAGGTGCTTTTACTGCTTACAGTAAAGCGTATGTTTAGCCCCCTCAATGGCAGTGAGTTAAAAAATTTGCATGCTCCCGTGGCAGGCCTTGGAACCATTTTTTCTAAGCTCTAAAATCAGTTTCTTTTTCTCACAGATGTGGTAAGACTCGTCTGGTGCACTTTTTTTCTTTTTTTTGCCCCTAAACCCATCTGATTTGCTATGAATCGTGAAAGAATAAAATTAGGGCACATGTTACATTAGCATTTAAACATATCAACGAAAAAATCTGGGATGAAGTGACTGCCTGGCTGCTTGGGATGGTACAGCAGTTTGTGTAACCATACCAGTGACCTTCGTTCCCTTCCCATAATTGTTCGCAGATTTTATAGCTCCCTAACTCAGCGTCACTGACACCAGTACAGTAATGCACTGTTCAAGGATGGCAGCTGTGAAGGGGTTAATGGAAATACATAATTATTTGTATCAATACTGTCTCACACATACACATAACAACGAACAATGAATGAACAGTAAATGTACACTCAGCTGTAAAAAGCAGAAATAACTGTATGCTCTGTCGGTCCGAAATGTGTTGGGAACCGTGACATTGAACAAAGAATGTGGGATGCTAACTTACCAGAGGACGTGAGACGAATTTTTTTTTTTTTTTTTTTTACTAGTAAACATTTTTGCTCCATTTTGTCCCCTAAAATTGTGAAATCTATAAATTTTCATATAAGCATGCAGCCTAATGACCTTACCAAGTCAATTTATATTCCTCTAGTTTGTGTTCTGTATTTTTCTGCTTATTTTGAGAGTGGTAAATTACCTTTCTCTCGCAGAAAGATTTTCTCTCAATATCATAACGTTCTGTAAGCCTTACCTACTATTGTTTTCGGCATAATGGAAGAAACATACACAAAATTAAGGGTCATGTTACATTAGCATATAAACATATCGGCAAAGACATCTGAGAGGAAGTGACCGCCTAGCTGCTTGCGACAGTATTATACAGTAGGGTCGTGTAAACATACCAGTGACCTTCGATCCCTTCCCGTAATTGCTTGCAGTTTTTTTATAGCTTTTAACTCACCGTCACTGACTCCAGTACAGTAAAGCATCGTTTAAGGCCGACAACTATGAAGGGGTTAATGGAATACATTATTGTTTGCATCAATACTCTCTCTTTCACACATACACTTAAGAATGAACATAATGTACACTTAACTAAAAGAGACAGAAATAACTGTATGCTCTGCCAGTCTGAAATGGGAAGCGCGATATCTAACGAAGAATGTGAAACTGAGTGCTAACTAAAAGAACACATGAGATGGTAGAGTAATTTTTTTCTGATTAGCAAACATTTCTGTTCTATTTCGTCCCCTAAAATTGTGAAACCCATAAATTTTTGTCTAAGCATACAGCCTAAAGACTTTGCCAGTTCATTTCATATTCCTCTGTATTTTTCCACTTTGAATTTGGTAATAATTACCTTCTCTTGCTGAAAGATTTCCTCCTTTATCATCAGCACGTTTTTTAGGCCGTACCTACAACTGTTTCTGGCATAATGGAAGAAACTTATTCAACATAATAAGAAGTGGAATTCAATTAGAAATGGATTTCGTTTCTCAATTCTCCAACTGAAGCGCAGGTTTGGATAGGTTAAATTATTAGGTAGTTAAGCAAGGTTAGGCTAGGTTAGGTTATCAGTCGCCTAACCAAACTCCACCCTGCCATCCATGTGATCGAGTTGTAAGCAGGAGGTGTGGGTGGGGGGACAGACTCACGTTCGTTTACCCATGCCTCACTCACTAGCAACCGGATGCTTCGTGTTTAAACCAGAGCTATTGTACGAATAATTCTATGTATTACTGTACCACTGAAAAATTCAGTCACAGCCCGGATATACCGAAGGCTGGATAATCTGAGCCTGGATAATCGAGCTTTCACTGTAATAACTTTAACAAGTCATCACCCATTCCCCAATAAAATCTTCAGATGGCAACAACAAATGATCCACCTGGTAAAGCGAGTATCCTTACCAGTACTTTTGCCAGAAATTCTACGTTAAAGGAAGTCAGCCAGAATGTCCCAGTACCAGGACTTTGACTCTCATAAAATTGTTCCACTTAAAACACAGACTAGATATGTAAAATCCATCCTAGACAACTTACCAACCAACAAAGCTCCTGGCCCAGATGGAATTCCTCCACTCGTTTTGATGTGCTCCCCAGAACTTGCTTCAGTTCTAGCCAAATTAGTCACTCTATACATATGTACTTCTTCATTCCTTAATTCCTGGAAACCCAATATCCATCCAATTCCCAAGAAAGGAAGTTCTGACCCCTCTGACTACAGGTTGAAGTGCTCCCCAGAACTTGCTTCTGTTCTAGCCAAATTAGTCAGTCTATACATATGTACTTCTTCATTCCTTAATTCTTGGAAAGCCAATATCCACCCAATTCCCAAGAAAGGAAGTTCTTCTGACTCCTCTGACTACAGACCAATAGCTATCACATCTTCTCTTGATAAAGTATTTGAAATTGTAATAAGAATATAGTTAAACATCTTGAATCCAACAACTTAATTTGATATACATCACGGTTTTTGCCACGAAAGATCCACCACTGTAGCACTAAATCTCCTGACTCACACCATCCATCAATCAACTGACCAACATGAAGAATGTCATGCAGTAGCCCTGATATTTCTAAACCTTTTGGCAGCAGTCCCTGCTATTCAAACTCCCTTGCTAAGGACTAACGTCTTTTGTTTCTAAGCGACAAAGATACAAGTTAAAGCAGATGATGTATATTCCAATATCCACTTAACACTGATGCGCCACAAGGCTGAGATCTGGCTCCAACCCTATTCCTAATTCATACTAACGATCTCTTACCTGTCACCCATAATCCCATTCATTCATATGCAAATGACTCAACACTCCACAGTACATTCACACAAACACCCATTCACAAAGTTTAATATCTCTAATTCACAACTCAGTACAACCATCTCCATAAATCATACCTCATCTAGGATCACTGAATGTGAACAAAATAACCTTGTCTCATTTAATGCAGTAAAACCAAATACAGTAAACCCTTGATAAGCCGAACTTTTAGTAGCCGGAATCTTCAGTTAGTCGAACTCAGGCCGAGACCACGTATGAAAGTAGGCCGAAATGCGAAAGTAGGGGGAGAAATGGCACCAAGCGGACTCGTGGTGCCAGTCTGCTGCTTGCTTTTGGAGACGGTAGTTGCGCCATTCTTACTGTCATTTTAGTGCTGAACAGTGCTCTCCTTTTGCCTTCTGCCTTGCCATGGAAGGTTCATAGCTTAAAAGAAGTGATACTGGCACCTCTAGTCGTAAAGGAATGAAGCTAAAAAAAAAAAAAAAAAATGTGCGTGTGTGACAGTGTAGTGATCATGATTAAAGTTCAGTACTATTATTAGTGAAAGTGTTAGATTGCAGTCTATTACAGTGATTACATTTAAGTTTAGTTCTTAATATAGAGTGAAATAAATACTGGGTACTGTTTAGAATTTACGTTACAGTATGAACTCAACCACCTCCACCATCTCTGTCTCCAAAACAAAACAAACTGCCAAAGAATCTACTGCTTCTAACGAAAGGTGTTACACTGCAGTCTTTTATAGTGATTACATTTAAGTTTAGTTCTTAATATAGAGTGAAATAAATACTGGGTACTTTTTAGAATTTACGTTCAAGTGTGAGTTAAACTACCTCCACCACCTCCGTCTCCAAAACAAAACAAACTGCCGACGATCTTCTGCCTCTGACGAAAGGCAAATTATGTGCGCTGAATTCTTTCTTTTTTATCTTTCCTTATTAATTTATACACTGTATACACTGTATATGCACCTTTACTTTAGTGTTAAGAAGACAAGTAATAAGTATTGTTATTGCAATTTGGGGGGGTGAAAATCCATCTCCAACACACATTACCGACAGTCGGTACTGCCTCTGTGAATGATTTTCTACCAATTAACCACTTCAGTACTGTGACGTCTATTTCTACTTTATTTACGCTTCCTCCAGCCGATTTTATGGCACTCAGGACTGGACTCGCATACTGAAGGGGCTAACGAAGGCTGTACCAACCCCGTGCACTTCCACAGATCCAACCTACACTGACTAAAATTGTCTGGTGGCAGCAAGAACAAAATGAAAATACACCCAGCACTGAAGGGGTAAATGTATATTAAATGCACTATATTGTTTTTTGTCGTAACTAATTTATTTATATATGCTTCTTTAATTTAGTGTTGAAAGGACAAGTAATAGGTATTGTCTTAGCAATTTTGGGGGGTGATAATTCGGTAATTTAGCAATTTTGGGGGGTGAAAATTCGGTAAGCCGGAAAATCCGGTAATTTGAACCACTTAGAGCCCCATATAGTTCGGCTTATCAAGGGTTCACTGTACAGTAGAACATCGATTATCCACGAGCCACTCAAGCGGAATTGGGGCTAAACCGGACGATTTAAAGAAAATTTTCAAAATCGATCAACCGGGGAAAATCCAGGACCTAACCGGAATTTCAAGTTCACCACACAACCATCCCGCCTGAGTGTTTTCATTCCTTCGTCACCGAGCGCATCACTGCAGTCCTCGCCATTGTTCTGAGGCTTAACAGTGTTGTAATATTTGGTGGAATGTCAGCCATGGCTCCTGGCTGTTTGTGGATAGATGCTGATGAATCATTTCGAAAGATCATCCGATTCATGGAAAGAAATCCAGCCTACATACACAGCTAATGAACTGCTTCATTTTCGTTGCTAATAATGATGAACTCCAAAATCACCATCGTGCAGCAATCAAACAGTCAGACATCAGGGACTTTTCACGAGGGGTAAACATGCAAAAACAGCAAACATTTCGCTAGTATCCTCCTGCTCATTTGTGGGGTTCCCAGATAGTGATGCATCAACGTCCACACCAGCAAGTACTCCAGCAAAAACAGCTGCTCCACCAGTCTCCCCCATCAAGCCTGTTCGACCCCCACCCAGCCTATCCACTCACAACTCACGTCAATGAGCCTGCATCACCCACGACTCTGTGGTTCCAAGACAATTCACTATCAAGTCAATTCGCCTTCAAAACATGGACGATTCCCTGTCAAGAAAATTCGCACCCTGGACGATTCCCCGTCATACTTTAATAACTATATTTCAGGGGGATCCATCAAAGTCTATGTTCAATAGCATAGGCTTTGGATGTTATTTATTAGTTGCACTTTTAGTCAATAATTGTTTTTTCCTCGCTGTAGTCGCCTGTGAATTCTATTCTAGCAATTGTCTTGTTATTATTGTGACAGCAAGTTTGCCTTGACGGCGAATTGTCCTGAAACCATCAGTCCTTGCTGAAGACTTCTTTATAGCTTTTTTTCCTTTTATTGTTGATGACTAATGGCTTTCAAAAATACAGTAGTTTCACACTGCATTTTTTTATTTAATGTGTGCCGAAACTTATTCCTAGCGAAATATGAGTGATGCTAGACAGCCATCATTCACGTGCTGTTTAGGTCAAAAGCTTGATTGGTAATGAGGACTTTCAAGAGGCTTAGTAGCAATCCTTGGCGATTAAAAATTTTACGGGGAGTATTAGGGGGCAAAACTAATCGGTTAGGTTAGGTTTACAATGCAGTATGCAGTGATGTGTCCAATCGGTGAGATCGTATGTACACACAGGTCTTGAGTATCGTAAGACAGACATTTATAATTATCCTAACTATATTTTTAATGAAAAATATTAGGCTCATGGAACCTAACCCCGTATTTTACATGTAAATATATGTCACATTTTAGCTAATAGTGTAGTAAGGATAATTACAATTTCAGTTAATTAAAATACATTGAAAGCATTAGGCCTTTTTTATGTCCCTGCAACCCACCAAAATTCCTCTAGTTTGAGAATCACTGGTGTAAGAGAATGGGTGTTAATTGATTTTCCAGCATTTTGAATTCCCCGTGGCTCGCGGATAATCAATGTTCTACTGTATATACAATTTAGCTACTAATGGACAGATACTGCCAGATTCCTGTATTACCTTCAATGCTACTAATATTCCTGTCTCCAAAAGTACTGAAATTCTCGGTGTTTCACTTAACAATGACCTAAGCTGGATCTCTCGTGTCAAATCACTTGCTAAAACTGCCTCAAAGAAACTTGGATTATTGTACAAAGTTCGTAGCTTCTTCGCTGATGAGCAGTTGGCTACAGTTTATAAGTCACGTGCACTCTCATGTGGAGAGGATGTGGAGAGGTTGCACTAAAACTAGGCAAAATTCAGAACAAAACTCTTAAAATTATTGATAACCCTGCTATTACAAATACACTACCTTCCCCATAGGTAAGATGGCATGTTGCCTTCCTTGCATTATTGTACAGATACTTTTATGGCAAATGCTCAGATGAAGTTGCATCCATTGTGCTTCCTCTCCATGCCTTCCCCTGTGCTACACGGGCATCTGGTAGCACTCATGACTGGAATGTCACACTGCAATACTGCAGAACTGCCGCCTATCAGAATCTTTTTTCCCAAACTGCATCTCTTTGGAACTCACTTCCCCAGAGTTGTTTCCCCCTAAACTTCAACCTACAACTGTTCAAGTCCAACTGTTGCAAATATTTTATAAATGGACGGAAGCAGTAATCTCGTGTATGATTTTTTTTTTATTCATTTGTTTTTCCTTCCTGTTGTTATTTATAATAATAAAAAAAAATCTTGTGATAACACTTGTTCATGACCAGTGTTACTTAGTCTGTTTTTACAACTCTTCAATCATGATGGGGTGAGGGCAATTTCAGACCAGGCTGGAGTATAAAAGGGGTAGAAAACATATTGCAACCCACTGCGTCTCATTTGACGGACAATGTTTGTTCCTGATGAAAGTTCAGCAAAGTTTATGGCATTCAATAAATCTGATATCCACTTACCAGGGTCTACTATATTTTTAGTACTGGCAGCTATTGTGAGCGTGGTGGTGTGGTTGTGGACGTGATAGGAAGAATTAGGAGAAACACGTTAAGGTGGTTTGGGCATGGAGAGGATGGAGAGTGAAAGACTGATGAGGAGCGTGTATGTGAGAGGTGGAGGGGGCAAGAGGGAGGGGGAGGCCGAGGATGAGATGGAGGGATGGACTGGAGAGGTAGGCCTACATGAGGGAGGGGGGTGTGACTTGGGAGCGGGGTAGTGAAATGGCGGGGGACAGAGCGACATGGAGGCGATTTGTTTGCGGCCACCCCGTGTGGGACAGGCATCTGGCAATAGATAGATAGATAGATAGCTATTGTCGCTGAAAGAATACAGTGATCCCCTGGCTATCATCCATAATTGGTACCAAACATGGCACATAATAATGGAATTGCATAAGGGATACAGTATACATAGCCAATGGGATTTATCTTACTGGCACTGTAACTGGTGCCAGGCACCCTAAAGCCATTACCACACAGGGACTCGTGGGTGCCCAAACTGGCCATGGACATTCAAATTTGCTGCTGCACAAGGATCGTAGACAGCCAAGCATGGAATTTCATTCATAGACATCCGCCCTCATTGTGACTTTCCAAAACTCCATACAATACTCTTTTTTCTCTATTGTAGACCTTATCCCTAGCTGTGGCCAAGCAATGTGTGTTGACTCCTGTTTTGTTTATTAAAGTCACTTGCTTGTTCACGTCCATTGTTGTTGACAAACAGGTCTGCTGGAAGTCAAAACAAGTGACCTCTCAGCTGCACTGGGTGAACTCGACAGAGGAGGTAGCCGTCAACGAGCACCATGTGATGGGGAATGGACGTCCAAACTCTGTTTGGACATCCATTATATTCTGCACACAATGTTCACGGGTCCCTGTGTGATAGCGAAAGTGCAAGCCCAAATTTCCCCCATTATGAAAATTTAGACCCACTAAATACATACATATTGTTATGGTAAGTACCATAAACCGACTCAGACATGGTTAGGTTATTAGAAAGTGATGAAAAATGCACTATTATGAAGAAATATGTAGCACAGGGAAACCATAGATGGGCTTGAAACGAGGGTTTAGATAGCACGCAGTTGGGGCTGGCGAGTTGGTGGTCTCCATCTACTGGGATTAAATCACAAAGGGCCTCGTCTTTGAATCCTTCCAACCCATCGAAAACTACAGACACGGCACATCACTGTCAGTGGAAACCAGTTCAGGCACGTGATGATGATGATGTGCTGAAAAATGAGATACCGACAGGAGTGCAGATTTTTTCATCTTGCAGTGGTAACGAAAACCGTTATCATCAAGGGATCAGTATTTTTTTTCTTTTCCAGCAGGCTGCCACCACCACAAAGGGCAGCACCCTGCATCTTCCTCTCACCTAGTAATCTGACTGGAGAACTTTCTATATTTACTAATATAAATTTAACTTCAAGGCTCTTCTGTCTTGTACCACCATTAGAACCTGAACTACATAGCACAGTAGGGAAAAAAAATTTCATTAGTCCCACAACATAATTTTAAGTCCCTGAAATTATTGTAGCTCATACATAGCAATGACGTTATTAAAATTTGGTTAGACTGAGTTGGATTGGTAGGTTACTGTATGCTAGGTTTGATCAGGAAGGTTAGTTTTAACATGCAATATACCGAGATAAGAGCTGGAGAACCTCTCCTCACCTTACATTTAAAAAAAAAATAAAAAAAAAGCAACAAATGCTTAGGGAGAAAATAAGAGTGAAATTGCTTTATTTCGGGAATGAGCTGATCAAATACTAGTTACCTGGGAATAACTTACCACTTACAGCCCTAATTTACACAAAAGAATTATTTCCCGTTACAATGATTTCTCGCACAATTCTCCACACGCTGCATGCAATCATTTTGGCATTAGGCCGTAAGCCTTTAAAAATAATAAAAGGCACTTACCACTTATTAAGGTACGCTCTCACTGACCACCTCTTGAATCCATCCACAATTCATCGTATTGTTGGTTTCATGGCTTTTGTTAAGCGTATATTCGGTAGTATATGAGCTTGATATGGCCGGATAATTAACGATGTTGATGCCACAAGCAGCAGATCTCAGTTTCATCGGTTGTATAATTTTTGGCACTTAGTGCTTCCCGCTCTTGTTTCAAACCATTCTTGTGCATTTGAATACCTCTGGGATGACTTTATGATCTGTTGGTAACTTCTGCCGCGTAAAAGAAAACAAGAAAAGAAAAAAAATCCACTTTTTCTAAGAATTCAGTGCACACACCCAAATTCACTTGTCCTCCGTTCAAAATGGCGCTCGTCCTCACGGCGTACATCAGTGTTGCCAAATGTATCAGATGTAAATGAGCTAGATTGAGGTCTGAAATGCGCTAGAAATGCGCTAGGAAAACGTTCGTCTCCCCGTCCCTGGTAGTAAGGGTTATGATGATGATAATAGCAATGATTATTGTTTTGATGATCATAAAAAAAAGTAATAATGGTAACAAACAGTACCGCTGTTGCTGCTGCTACTGTAATGATACTAGATATCAAAGAAATAGAATAATAAAGATAATTATATGTATTTATTTTGTAATTATTTTTACATACTATCAATGAGAGTATATGTCTATAATGTCTATGCTCATTACTCACCCTTATTTGAGGGAAAAAATTATGGTGTCCTCTAGATCTTCGTCAGCTTCCTCATCTAATAATTCGGATGAACAGTGCGGTGCAGGTTCTGATGAAGTACTTGCAGTAGCTCCTGACGATTTTGTTTCACTGTATGTTGCCATTGTTCCTATTTGCTTAACTGCTACTTCTGGTAGTTCATATGAATAGCAACATTTTCCCACTCTCCGCAGGCCACTTCTCACAGTAATAATGGCACTAACAGATTTTGAATTTAGCCGGTTTCTGAGCTTGCTTTTAACTATGTTTATTTGACTAAAGAGCCTCTCAACTTCAGCATTCGAGTGAGGGAGTGAAAGTATATTGAGTGCCAGCTCAGAGAGATCATGAAAACTATTTACTCCTATTGCATCCTTCTAACTAGCCACTTCAGCCCAAAATTTGACCGTTGATGTAGTTTCTTGCCACCGAACAACTGTTAAATTTCGCCACTGTCAATTTTGTCAATTTGTTCAGGAAGATATCCCAACGCTTCAGCAATTTCTATTACAGGTTCTTTAACCACTTTCAGACACTCTTCAACCGAAAACAAAGACATCTTCTTCAAGATTCTGAAGTTATCTGGTAGTCTGTTTCGTAATTCATCACACAGTTTGACAACGCATGAAATGCAACGATCGCGAAGTTGTCGCTGACCTTCTTGTGTCAGATTTGAGGTAGAACACGTCTTTTCGAATTCATAGCCTAAATATGCTCTGGGGTCAATGTAACTGGCAATGTCAGAGGTTAATGGATCGATTCTTGAGCTAGGTATCATCACTCTCCTACTTGTTGCACTAATGAGATAAGAAAGGTCTGATGGAAGTTTTGTTGGGTCGACATTTTCCCCCTGAAAGCATGGAAAGAAGTAAATTTATGCTTAACATACCCATGATTATGACTTCTTGGAAATGCGCTAGAACATGCACCAAATCAAAGAAAAATGCACCAGAAAATGCGTTATGCGCAAAATACGAAATTTACGCGCTGTTTGTCATGCCAATGCGCCAGAACTAGCGCATTTCGCGCCAATTTGGCAACACTGGCGTACATCCGGGACTTGATGACGTCACAGCAAACTTGCTTTAGTTCTTTCTGGAAATTACGGAAAAAAAGTAAAAGTTTCTAATTACCAGTCTTATTTACACATCCGATTTTTTTTTTTCTCAAAGTTTCCAGGGACTGTTGAAATCGCGTAACTATATGAATTACGGCATTCTCCAAGGAAGCATCTATCTATCTATTGCCAGACACCATAATCCCGTAAGGGGTGGCCATTTGACTTTGAGTTATTTTTTTTCACGGGGAGGGGTACTAACCCTCCACCAACCCACTTGTTGACACGTAGGGAGCACGTATGGTTTGGTTATATGGTTACCACCCAGCGTTGTAAATGGTTTCTTGGCTTACAGGAAACCATTTGGCTTATGGTATCATTAATTTGATCCTCTTTTGCCCAATCAGGAACGTAGCCTACGTAGGGTAATCCTCTTTTACCCTGTTAAGTATTGTACATAGGGGCCCTAGGCTAGACTACTCACCAAACAGAGGCGAGGGTGATTACCAATGAGCTCTATAAAACTGATTGCCTGCTAAACATTAAGTGGCATTGTGAACAATAACTACAAATCATATCATGAATGTAAACCTTTTGTGCTATATCCTACTGGGGGCTTCTTAGCCCACTTGACCACCAAGTATGGTGGCTACATGATTACCATCCAGCATGGTAAATTATATCCTGAGTTACAAGAAACTTATATTCTAATTTTGCTCCATCTTCTACCACCATGGCATTTGACTGACAAAGTCCTTTGATTAGATTAGTGTATGTTAAAGAACAAAGGGCTAACTTAGATCAAAGAACACCTGGAGAAGACGTATCAGACAGAACATATCAGGAATGGTTAAAAAAAATAAACGTCTATCTATCTATCTATTGCCAGATGCCTCAATCCCGTACGGGGTGGCCACAAAAAAAAATGCCTCCATGTCGCTCTGTCCCCTGCCATTTCACTGACCTGTTCCCAGCTCAAACCCACCTCTCTCATATACCTTTCCACTCCATCCCTCCATCTCATCCTCAGCCTCCCCCCTCCCTCTCCCCCCCTCCACCTCACTCACATACACTCTCCTCATCAGTCTCTCCATCCTCTCAACATGCTCAAACCACCTTATGTTTCTCCTAATGCTTCCTATCACATCCACATCCATACCACAATACTCCTTCACGTGCTCATTTGTCAGTCTATCTCTCCATGTGACTCCACATGCTCCTCTCACATAACTCATTTCCACTGCTCTCATTCTTAACTTCTGTCCCTCCAACAGGGTCCAAGCTTCACTTCCATATGTTAGAGCTAGTATCACAATACTGTCATGTAGCAGCTTTTTCACATCCTTGCTCACTTCCCTGTTTCTTATCACTGCTTTCAAGGAACCAGCAACCTTTCTTCCCTGCTGCACCCTTTCAAGCACTTCACCCTCCAGACTTCCATCCTTACTCATCACACTACCCAAGTACTTAAATGCACTCACATTCTCCATATACTCCCCATCCAGTCTCACTGTACATTCACTGACTTTACTTCTCTCAAAGACCATCACTTTACTCTTCCCGACATTCACCTTTAGATTCCATTTTTCACACACTCTCCCAAACTCATCTACCAAGCCTTGCAGCTCCCCTTTGTCTTCACTAACAACACAGTATCATCTGCAAACAACAGTGCAGGGAGTTTCCAAACACTCCCCTCTCTCACTAGGGCCGCTCCAACATCCACTGCCCGACCTTGTCTCTCTTTTATAACCCCATCCATGTACAGATTGAACAACCATGGAGACGTGACACATCCCTTTTTCAATCCAACCTTCAAATAGAAAAATTCACTCAGTTCACCATCCACACACACTGTAGCCTTAGCACCCTCATACATACCCTTCACGACCTTCAACAACTTCCCATCCACTCCATATATTCTTAATACTTTCCACAATCCTTGTCTATCCACTCTGTCATATGCATTCTCCAAATCCATGAAGGCTGCACACAACTTCTTTCCCTTCTCTAGAAACTTTTCCACTAAAGATCTGAGAGTGAATATCTGGTCTATACAACCTCTTTCTTTCCTAAAACCTCCATGTTCTTCTCCACCTAATTCCTCTGTTATTTCCCTAACTCTGTCAATAAGTATCCTGCAATATACTTTCCTATTACACGAAGTAGACAAATGCCCCTGTGATTACCCCCCACTTCTTTTTGCCCTTTTCCTTTGTACAGGGTAATAATTATACCTGACTTCCAATCCTGGGGGACTCTACCTTCCTCCCAGGCTAATCTGCACACCTTCCATATCCATTCTATTACTATCTCTCCCCCATGCTTCAGCATTTCACCACACGCTTCATCAGTTCCTGGGGCTTTCCTCATTTTAATTTTCTGGCCGTAGGGTCGGAGGATCGAATCCACCCAAGGGTCATTGGTAGACATCAGGAAGGGCATCCGGTCATAAAATGCTACACGCTCCAATCCAAAAAGGCCGATGCATGCAAGCATGTTGCAGCCTTCAAAAACGAAACGAACGCTTCCACCACTTCCATCCTACTGATTTCTTCCTCTCTTCTCATCAACCTCCTTCTCCCAGCCATTCCCCAGCCACTTATACTTGCATTACTTTCATTCTCTATGTTCAACAATTCATTAAAGTGTTCTCTCCATCTGTTCTTACCTTTCACCCCCCCCCCGCTAACTTCATTGGCACCCTGTCTAACTCTCTTTACCTCTTTCCAGAACATTTTCTTACATTTCCTCCACTTTACACTCAAATTCCTTCCAAATTCCTCATCCACTCTCTTCTTACTCTCTCTTACTAATCTTTTTACCTCTCTCCTCCTCTCGACATATAACTCTCTCAACTTCTTTAATGCCCCTGTTCCTCATCCACTCATTATATGCTTTCTTCTTTTGGGCCACAGCCTCTCTCACCTCTTCAGTCCACCATGCTGTTCCCTGAATCCCCTTTTCATCCTCTCTTCACCCAACACACTACCTCATTTGCTGCACAGATTTCTTCTGTGAATATCTTGCACACACCTTCCACGTCCCCCCATCTGCTCCAATCTATATTTACCCAATCGCTCCTCCACTTCCCTTTTATATTCTGCCTTTTTTTTTTTTTTTCCACTCACTTCTAACTTTTCTACCCTCCTTGTAAGAACTACTTCCTCCTGTCCTTCCCTTCTTCTCTTCCTCCATTTGTTTGGACCTTGATTCTACTGCCACCAAGTGGTGGGCAGAAAGTCCACTCCCCCAACCTCTACAGTATATACTCTTGGATCCATTACACACCTCCCCATCCTTTCATCCACACACACATAATCAATCATTGCCTTCTGTTCATTCAGTTCACCATCCACCCTTCTCATCACTCGCCATGTATACCTATGGATCATTTTGTGCCTGAAGAGGGTATTAGCTATCATCAACCCCCTCCCGGCACAAATGTCCACTAAAGCACTGTCATTCTCATCCATCTCTAAAGGCACACCCCACTTACCAACCACTCCATCCACCTTCACATTCTCTACTGTTCCATTCATATCTCTAATCAAAAACACTCTTTCATTCCTTTCAAACTTTTCCAAGCACGCTTCCACATTTGTCTACAACTCTTCTCTCACTCTACTTACATGATCTTGCATTGGCACATACACGCACACAATCGCCCACATTTGTAGTCCAAGTTTCACTCTTACCCACACAATCCTTGGGCCAACTGATCCATACTCTCTTATATTCTCCTTTCATTTGTTACTCACAGCAATACACACTCCTTCTTTTGCCCTCTCATTCTCACCTACTCCCGCGCATATACCCCATCCATACTCCCATTCTCACAAACTCTCACCCCTCCATTTGGTTTCAGTTATTCCACATATATCCACTTTCCCAACCTCAAGCGCCTGTACAATCTCTCTCTCTTTCTTTCACCTCATCATTTATACCCCTTACATTCCACATTGCAATCCGTAACAAGTCTTTTGTTCGGTCCTTTGTCATCAACTTTTGGTCAGTCCTGGTCCGAGGCTTCTTGTTCATATTTTTAGTTAGTTATTTTACAGGGTGGGGCATTAACCCACCACCAACCCTTTTAGTCGCCTCATACGACAAGCAGGGATACTGGGGGAGAATTCTTGGCAACCCCCCTACCCCCAGGGGGAAGAAAGAAAAGTCATGGGTAAAATTGGGCATACGCATAAAAGAAATCAATAAAATGAATGGATGTGTTGCAAAATATCAGCTTTTTACACATAACTGTTACTGCTGTTTTTTGTTGCATAACCAGTTTGTCAGTCTGAGTAGACTTGTTGATCACAAGTAAGCAGCTGCTTCTGTGGGGTCATCCTACAGATAGTATACATACACTATGCAGGAATCCTGTGACCCCTTATGGTAGACAATGCCTCATCTGGGTTGGACCATGGTCCTTCCCACAGCAAGGAGTTAGGAAATATGAAGTTTGGCTCCTGGGTGGATGCTGCAGCTGCTAAACCCAGGGTGCACAGTGCCACCACATGTAGGCTTCTTCTCAGCATCACTGTTTTTGCAAATTGAAAGAAACAACAAATCTGCTTTATAGGTCTCTATCTATATACCTATAGCCAGATGCCATAATCCCTTGAGGGGTGGCCATTTGTCTTTGAGTTAGTGGTTTTATGGGAGGGGCACTAACCCTTCACCAACCCACTTGTTGACCTGTAGGGAGTGTGTAGATTGGTTATATGGTTACCACCCACCATTGTACAATGGTTTCCTGGCTTACAGGAAACCATTAGGCTTGTCAATCACTGTAAAGCCACCTGAGAAGGAAAGAATTCTTTCATCACCATCCAATCCTACATTGCTCAGTGAGGAGTGTAGGAGCCAGCTAGGCAAGTTGGTCCTGAAATTTAAGATGATAGTGACCAGCCTCACCCATCCCTGAGTGGCAATACGTGAGCAATAAACTGCCAACTATCCCTTGGATATAAACCTGCACCGGCTCAATCTGACTGGAGCACCGTAATTACCCACTAAACCACCAGGCACCAAAATTTGGTTATATGGTTACCATCCAGCTTAATAAATGGTTTCCTGGTGTACAGGAAACCATTTGGTTTGCCATTTAGTGTAGAGCCACCCACAGGCAGAAGGAAGAGGAAATAATGAAGGAAAGAAAGGCAGAAGAGGGAGTGTAAAGTCACTCATAGGCAGAAGGACGAGGAAAGAATGAAGGAAAGAAAGACAGAAAGGGATGGAAAGAAAGGATGGAGGAGAGGAAAGGGCAGACAAACGAGAGCAGCACTAAATCGAGTCAGTGGATGGTGAGCGCCCCCACCAACCACAAGAAGGAAAGAAGAGTAATAAAGTGTCAGGAAATATGGAAGAAACAGAAAAAGATGAGGGCAGACACAGAAAAAAAATAATGAAAGTGAAGGAAGAAGTAGGCAGCACTACATCAAGTGAATGGATGATGGTCGCCACCACCTACCACTTTATAGGTAACAAACTTTAATAAGCAATTTTCTTTAAATTACTGAGGACACTGCAGAGAAAAAGAAATCAAGAAGGCAGCTTACAACAGGAGAATTGTTGTATATGCATGGACCAGGGCTTCAAAGATTGAACAATCTCATTTTGAAAGTTACCAGCTCATTTGGGGGAGTCAAACAAGCTGCACAGAGTAAGGAAAACTTTTATTACTTTAGCCAAGATCCAGTCATCCTCTTCAATCTTTGGAAACTTATCTTTATTTTAGACTGAAGAGAAAGAACATGTACTAGTAGTTTATGAGAAGACATAAAGCCTTATTCCAGATGACCTATGAGGTTTGGTAACACCTCTTCCTTATCAATTTATTTAGCATATTACACCTTGTCATTTTTTTTTTAATCAATTTATTTTGCATATTACACAGTCTTCTATTTCTTATCTCTTCATATAGCATATTACACAGTCTTCTATTTTTAATCAATTTATTTAGCATATTACACCTTAACAATCTTCTATGTTTTTTATACTGTTTTAATAGACATGGTTGCATCAACAACATACAACAGGATAATGAAATGCAATATGCTGAATAAGTAGTTAAGGAGGAGGGGATAAATTTCCAAAGCCACTTACTAACAGATTCATAAGTACAGAAGCTTAGGAACTCCCCAGTGCCTCTTCCTTACCAGTTCATTTCTACATATTCACTCCTGTATGCTATTAATGCAAAGTCAGCAGCTACTAAAAATGAATAGATAACATATGTGATTATCAACCCTCTTGTATGATGTTTTTTTTCCTTTCTACCTCCATATATTTTCAATAAGATGAACAAAGGAAGGATGAACACGTTAAATTTTTAAAAATCCATACACCAGATTACAAGTGTCCTCTTTCCATAAACAAGCAATAACAGTTGGACTTGAACTGCTGTAGGCTGGCTTGTTATACAGCCTATAATGTGACCCCGTAGTATGAAAGTTTTTATAAGAAAGTCTCCATTAATTGCTTTAGTACAGTTATTTTTTACTCTTTCTACTGTGAGATAATTTCATTTGGCTTGAGTGTACAAAACTGCTGTTACAGATTCAAAGGTTGTTCCAGGGGTGCTGCCAATCCTGCCCGAGCAACACCCCTGCTGTATCACACTGAAGATTAGTACTGTATACAGTACTTTACATACTGTACATAGACAGGATCTTTCACTGGCTATTACATTTATTTCTCCCATAACAATATGATATAAACCATCCTTGACTGACAGATGTTACTTGGTTGGCTGAGAAAATGGTGGTGTCAAACCCTCATTACAGTGGAAAGTGATTTGGGCAACACCTTGGAAGAATTCGTGGATCCACCCCTGGATGCAGTTTACAGTTTAATATTATGTAATATAAATACAGTTCTGTAGCACAGGAAGAGGTGCTTAAAATTCTCCTAAGATGCCTGTAATACAGCACCTAGTATGAACTGGTGTCATATTATTGGTGGTGTTATTGGAGGCTTCACAGTAGCTCTTCCTCTGCAATTAATCTTTCATATTACACACAGCAGTCTCTTGTATGCTATTTAAATCAATTTAAATATCAATACAGCTTTAATCCACCATGCCTGGAGGATATCTAGGTGTAATGAGCAGAATAAATCACTAGGGTTGAGGTGTTAACAAAATCTCAGAAGCCACTTAAAATAAAAGCCATAGCACTAGTGTAGATTGATCACAGTCACAAACAGTGAGCTCTGCGGCTGAGACAGAGTAACACCGCCTAGAATTATAACCTTCTACTTGAGGTGATTAACCCTCTGAGCCCAGGGCTGTCTTGGTTATTTTATTCTTGTCATCTACTGACGATTTTCTTCAACTTAGGACAGACTTTTCAAACTGGAGAGGTTAGATATGGGACTGATAAGCACCTTCAATATGAGGCCAATCCTAAGCTGGGGAAAAAAAAAAAGTCCAGTAACAAGAATAAACATAAAAAGAACATCACCCAAAATCAAGGGGTTAAACTCTTGAATCAGATGCTGTATTCTGTTAGTTTATTCTTGCTATCTCCAGATGATTTTATTCTCACAGAAGACCCTTTATGGTAAAGGGGTCAATGAAAGCTATATCTAAACCCTCTCCAGTTTAAACAGGCCCTCATTATCTATATGGAATCATCTGAAGGTAACAAAAATAATAAATACACCATCAGACTGAAGAGGTTAAACTCATTTCTTGCAATAACAATGCATATATTCTCTGCATAACATTTTTTCTTAAATGCAAATTAAGAAGATTAAGTTTACACAAATATTGAGTGTTTCACAGTACGGTCATTTGGCATCAAAACTCCTTGAATCTGTGAAATGTGCCATTTAGTTTATTCTTGCTGCTACCAGACGATTCAAGTTAGGAAAGGCCTCTCGTACTGAAGGGGTTTATAAACCCCTCCAGTAGGTTAAGTCAATCACAGGCTCAATTAAATCATCAGGAGATGGCAAGAATGTAATACACAACACAATGTCAGACTGAAGGGGTTAAAAACAATCTTTTATGTGATGCTCCACACACTCTATACATGTATTAGGTTCCTCTGCACTCCTCTGAAACTGTCAGAACCTGTATGTCCATTTCAAATAGGAACTGCACTCAACCAAGGCTCACATCCCTTCACACCTCCCCATACTCACTCACTCTAACTTCATCACCTCCAACTACAATTCAGTTTTGAAATGGACTATAGTTGCAGGTAATGAAGGTAGAGTGGGGGAGTATGGGCGCATATAGAAGGGATATGAGTTGTGGCTAACGGTAAGTCTAATTTGGGATGGATTGTACAAGAAAATTGCAGGCCACCATCAAGCTTCAAGCAGTTAAACTAAGATGTGTGAAAATTCTGCTGATGGTGATTATAAATGATGAAAAAAATGGGATGAAGGTGTGTATGTGTGTGTGAGAAAGAACTACAGGAATGGACTGGTTTCCAGTTGCAATCTAAAGATGGTGTGAAACATGTTTGATAAAATATATACTGAATTTTACTATAGAACTGTACTAATAATTCTGACAAACCTGGCAACTGAATCTCAGTATGTACTATATCAGACTGGAAGAGAGTGATATCACATTGTATTAATAATCTCAAGAGACAATATGTTGTATACAGCATCAGCATTCCCTACAACTTGAAACCAGTCTATTAAGGTCACAGAGACAAAAGTACCTATGTTGCCATATTCTCAGTTTGTAATCACATGCAAAGGAACACTTGTAAGTGGTAGTTCCTTTTCACTCTCAAATCCTACAGTTAACTGAAAGAAAGTAGTGGTCAAAAGTTTCACACCAAATGGAGACGACGTCTAGGGTGAAGGTGATGGTTTGGACCTGTTAGACTGCATGAGCATCAGTTGCCAATGACAATGTTAAAAGTGAGGTCTGGAAAAAAATCTGTCAAAAATTGACAACAGGTCTTCTTTCATTGTAAAATCCTGACTATGACTCCTTTAAGCATGGACAACTGCAGAAAGTGAGCAGCAACTATGGCTCACGAGTTTATGTACCACAAAGGTCGTTATTGTACAGCAGTCACGACTACAGCATGGTTAGTCCTCGTTACATGTCAGTGGTGTGTTCCAAAATGTTACTTTTCTTATAGAGTTGGACTGTATACTGAGGGAAGTTGGTACAGCTTTACAGGTAGCAACAGAATTTGAATAGGTTATCTTTTCATTTTCTGCAAACTTAACTGTAAAACAGGATGCTTAAAAGGACACATATAATGAGGACTTACTGTCTATGCTTCATTAGCTTCAGTTTATCCTATTTCAGGCTACCAGGTTACTTCCACAGCTCAATGAGGTAATTTCTACAGCAGTATAATACATAATTTATTCTCCAATACATCTGCAGTACTTTAATTTCCTACTGTACTTAACAAGTAAATACTGTACCTAGGTATATACCACCCTAGCAAGATACAAATATAGTCATTTAAATACTGTACTAAATATCAGAATAATCCTAATGTGTGGCTGAGAAGAAGTAGTTACAAACCATTTCAAAAATGAATTACACTCAGCCATGACTCCCATCATTCCACATCTGCCAAAATTCCCTCACTTTGATTCCAACATCAGTAATTAGCAGTCCATTTCAAATAAGAATTATAGTCATAGGTGAAGGAGATAAGAGTGAAGGAGGATGGACAAGTGTGGAAGGGTGTGAATTGCAGCCAAGTGTAATTCAAATTTGGAATGGACTACACATTGGGTAAAATATCACAGAAAACCGCATCATCCTGGTAGTGTAATTCTTATTTATTTACCTCGTCTGGCAGCTGAACACAACCCATGATTATACAACATTATACTAAGCCCATTCAATCCAGTGACGTTGTTTTAATATTTAATCTTGCCACTTCCGACGGTATTAATCAACTCAGATCTTTTGCACTGCAGCAGAATGAAAATACTGTAGTATCAAACCCATTTATCTGAAATGGTTAAAATGTCTGGAGATAGTAAGAATAAAATGAAAAGATCACTGGACTGAAGGGATTAAAGGAAAAAGACATCCTCACAGTGAAGTTACCAAGCCAAAGATAAGGTGAAGGTTGTCTTTCAGATAATGAAGGGCTGATGATCAACTCTGTCCAGGGTTAAAGCCCCACTAGATGAGAGAAACTGTGTGATGGCCAACCTCCCTCCCTCCTAGTTGCTGAGGGAAATTGCCAATTTCCCTTGTATATATGTAAGTTTTTCTTAGCTTAAACAACTGTTCTATTAAACTATTTTATCAAATGAGTAAGATACTCTACAACAGACTAATGGTACCAAACTTATATGCTTGACAAAGTTTTCTATAACAATAAATATTCATTACATGGCACTTTTAGCACTGTAGAATATCTCACCTTTAAACCAAGTGATGGAGCTTGGATTGCCCCTTAAGTTAAATTTTTAGGAAGCGGTCCCATCTAGTGTCAAATTATCTTTTTGGGGAAATAAAAGAGTAACATACAAATATTTAAAAATAAAATGTCCCGAGTGTTTCTGTCCTGCCTGCAGACCCACCTAGTATGTAATATTATGAGTGAGAGTCTGTTGTTCTTCATAATTATCATCATTTGCTGTTAGTATTTATTAACCTGCAAGATATTTCACTTAACCCTCTGAGTGTAAGTGCCTACACTAAAACACAGTTTTTATAAACTGACAAAGATCTCTCAACCCTTCCAGCTCAGTTGATGGCCAAGTGTAGACATATTGGAGGGTTATTTTGACTAGTAACCAAGGAGACTCATTCCTACCTTGTAACTACGGTTCACTGAATTTCATGCTATCACAACTTAGTATTTAAGATGTGGGAGTGGTCAATTCTGTAGGTAAAAACAAGCAAATTACAGATACAGGAAGCCACATTGAATCATTCCCAGATGTCATCCCTGTAATATGGGCATGGTATATTTGGCAACCAAACATGTACAGGAGAAAGCAATAATCAACCCACAGCAGATAAAAGTCATAGGCCAGAAACATCTATGACCTTCCACAGACTATGCCATCATATCACTGTACACCCTCACTCTCTTGAAATCTGTTTTACCCTTGACGGAATGTTATGCTCACTGGCCTATGATTTAGTCTGTGGTGGGAGACAACAATTATTGCCTTATAGTGTACAATTCCAATACAGAACTGTTTATATTAAAACTACTCTTCTGCTCCTCCCAGTTATACAAACTCCACAGACTATCATATGTTTTGAACCAACATTACATAGGAAACCATGCAGCAATAAATAACTGACA
>JAGKTI010001756.1:60906-77546 GCA_018397915.1 Birgus latro
AAATATATATACTGTACTTGTAATAATTATAATCATCATCATCACCATCATCATCATCATCCGGAACTCCTTTCCTACCCTAAGGTAGGGTGAGGAGTAGCAATGTCCAGACAGCCCAAATTTGCCCAGTCCAATGGGCCACACTCCCATTCACTCATCATTCAAGCCCCCGGAATCCTGGCTCTATCGGATATGCCAAAAACGTTCACCACATTTTGTAGCTTCACATAAATGTATCCGATAATAATAACAATATTAATAATGTGTGATGGTGACCTTGTGGCTTGTGTTGAGTTGTGAGGTGGAGATGGAAGAGGTGAGGAGGTGGAGGGGAGGTAGACAGGAAAATCTCTGGAACAGGCCCAAGTACACCATAATTGGAAGGCTAAGTGATCCAGCAACAAGATTACCCTTATAAAAATATTCTAGAGAAATTAGACAAACCTTTAATAATACTTCTAAATGGTTCTGTACAGCTGAAAAGATATAGCTAAATGTAAAGTACAGAAATTTTGTTTGTCCTGAATTATTTTGTAAGATAAAACTACTGAATATTACACTGGTAATTGCCTGAAAACTATAGAAAATTGCATCATCATTGACCCAACCTCTTTTTCCCACTTTATGATGAGGTGAGGCATAAAAATGTACATTAACTTTGATAGAACATTTTTGTATGAGTATGAGTACATGCAAATACAGACTTAGGTACTATAAGATTTTTCTATTTCATAACTAATACCAACCATTCCAGTATAAATCTCTCTCTCTGATAATATATCTACTGTATATAGTTAACCCTCAGGATCAAACACGATATAAAAGTGCATTTCAACAACAGTTATTGAAACAGCTCTCAAGACAATCACATCAGTAAACAAGACCTCATATGTTATCCACAAGAAGAGATGAGAACAAGAGAGAACAGAAGAACATCATCATCACCATGTTTCTTATTCCAAGCCAAGGATGGGGTAATGTACAGTTGAGAAGGAAGGAAGAGAGAAAAACATGTCAGAGGGAGAGCTCCAATTCTATATTACCCCCCTCCATGGCGTAGGCACCTGAGGCGAGGCTCCTGTAGTCCAGTACATTTAATGGTAAATGACCAACCTACTTCCCTTCGTGGCATGATAAAAACCTCCAGCAGTCTCTTGAGGATCATGCCTATGCAGAGCCATCACTCCAACTTGGCTATTCAAACCACTAGACCACCAAGTGCCACATTACTCTGCCACCATATTCCCAATTTTTGTCTAATAACTTCTGTCACCTTCATATCCCAAAACTACCTTACTCAAGACCCATCCTGCTAAACTGACCAACTATACTTCACCACATCTTGCCTAACCAACCCATTCAACCAGCACAACCTAACTTAACCTAACTAAACTACTAAAACTTACATACCAGTAATTCACACTGACAAACAAAAATAGCCTGAGTGCAAGTTAGGGAATACTATAGCATGTTTGTTCTACCCTGATGAAGATCCCTAACCCCTTACAGCTAACTTGATGGTCAAGTGTAGTTAGACTGGGGGCTCAATTTCACTACACATGGAAACTGAGTCATTTCTCAAAACTAAGGTACATCAAATTTCATGCAACCACAACTTACTATTCTAGTTGTGGGAGTAGTCCAGTTTGATCAGGTGAAAGTAGGCTGAATACAGCAGTACAGTATCATGAGCATGGAAATACAACAGTACAAATGAGCCTCCACACTCACATCCTTGCCTTCACACTGTGCTGAACTGCAATTTGAGTTCTAACACACTGGTTCATCAAGTTTTCATAGGCATGAGGAGAATTATAACCGCTATACTTCTGACTGAAGCATGAATTTCTCTTTGGCTTTGGGGGCCTTGTAAAACTTCTTCCTCAGATAATTATTTTGCCTCTTGCACCTTAATATCCTCTTACTGCTCACGATGACAAAACAAATGAGACTATTAAGGTGTAATATGCATAATAACTTGTTAGGACAAATGAGCTTCAAAGTTTCCTGTACCACCTACAATGCACCCCTGACTCACCTCTACATCAGAAAAGGATCCACTAAGAGGCATGAACCACAGAGACTTTGGAAATGACATGTTACATGACCACAACATCCAAGATGCTCAAACAACAATTAAAATTATCAAAGATCTTTTTTAACTTCAGATTACTCTAGTTGTGGATGCTTGTAATGGTTTTTGCCTGAACAATAATTTTACATAGTGCCAATGCTGTTTTTTATTCACATTCCTTGGACTGGGTAAAGCCAGGTAACAGACTGACTATAGAATGACATAATGGGTATCTTCTACAACAAAAATCAAATGCATTAAACTTGATGGTCCTCATGTATGGTAATTGTACAGTATGCAATAATACAACAACAGTTTTCAACTGAAAAGAACTTGGCAGTTTTTAATACTGTATAGAAACAATTTTATGCACCAATGAGAGCAGTAACATCCTCCCCAAATGACAAACCCAAAGGCCATCAATATCCATTTTCACCTTCTTGTGACATATGTTTCACCTTTTAGAAATGGGAAATTTACGGGCCATGTTTTGTTGCTGAAGGCATATGATTATTAATTTAGAATGCACATGTCAGTGACAATCCAGCTGCATCAAAGTGAATCCAACATGGCACCACCTGTTGAGTTAGTCAGCCTATCTACACACTATCAGAGACTAAGGACAAAACCTTCATACACACACAGACACAGGGAAAATATGATTATTTTATCCAGACAAAGAGCCTTATTCCTTTTCAGCTCAGATGATGGCCAAGTAAGTCAGATTGGAGGGTGATTCTAACTACCAACCAAGAAGACTCATTCCTACCTCATAAAAATTGCTTTACCGAATTTCACATAACCATGACTTCATCTATGTTGTGGGAGAGGCCTGATCTGTCATGTGAAAACAAACCAGCTACAGCAAGAAGTACACTTAAAAACATTTCAGTGAGATGCAGGGGTCACAACATACTACACAGTATGTAATTCCTATATGTATACATTCTCTCATTCTTCACCATTAACCTCCTTACTCCAATTATGTATTATTTCCCTATGTGATATGATTCAGATTAGGAGAGCTCTAAGTGTGAAGTTTGCATCTAATGAAGGCTGCATCCAACACCTTCCATTTGAAAAGTCTCTCTTAAGCTGGATAAAACCATCACGAGATGGGGGGGGGAAACTATACAAAACATCATTAGTGAAGGGGTTTAACTTTTCACTACAATGACATCTCTTTTCATTTCTTCCAGCTGCTGAACAAATGATCTGATGCAGTTCAAGGGAGACCCTTGAATAGTGAATGAATAAAGAATGGTTGTGTCTGATCCCTCCAGTCTGATAAGTCTCTCCTAAGTCAATTAGTCATTTGGAAATAGCAAGAATACAGTAAGTCCTCCTTATAATGAACCTCAAGTTACTGAATGGTAGCTGGCATAAACTTTTTGAGTCTAGTAAATAATCTTCTCATATACTGAACAAGGTCTGGAACAGTTTATAAGGCAAATAAGGTCAACCAACCAACTGACCACAGGATGAAAGGCAAATGCTATGAAATATATTTTTGATGTATAACTGTACTGTAATTTAATTTAGATTTAAAACTTTAAGTGATTAATAACATAGTGTTTGAAACCCCATGGGTGCAATAATGCAACTAATGAACCAGGGTAGTTGGTGTGTAAGAAATCTTAGTTCATAAATTCTGATAACCATCAAACAATGCAATTAACGAACTTTAAGATATAACAATCCACTGTTCCCCTAATCAGTTCATTATATTAAGGGTTTACTGAAAATTACATCCCGTAATCAACAATGCAATATGGGTCATGACTGAAGATACACACAGCATACCAAGACTTCAGGTGGTATGGTCACTACAGAAAACCCTGGAGACTGTACAGGTTTACTGATGGTGATAAAGAAAGCCCTGTAAGGGTTGCACAGAGCTGTGTGGTGGGTAAAGAAGCCATAACCAACACGGCTGCAACACACCACTACTGTACTCCTGCGGGGTCTACGATATTCTGGTACAGGGTTGTATTCTAAGTGACATGTGAGGATTTGTATCACTTCTTCCTAAGCAGTTTATTTTCACATTAAATTTTAACATTCTCTTCTGTGCTACCTGAAATGCTTTACTTTCTAAACTGTCTACATCAATAGCATACAAGAGGATACCAAGGCATAATGTGCAGAATAAATTGTAAAGGAAGTGTTAAAAACTCTCTACGGCCACTTACACTACAACCCAATATCTAAGCTTACAGAGCTGAACACATAACACGTACCATGTTGAAATTCTAGCAACTATAGAAAACAGCACTATTACAGCATCATTTCTAAAATCTTTTTGTAAATACAAAAGTACTAGTTAAATTGAGCCTATTTCAAAACATTACAGAAACCTCAAAATTTTAGTTATGGGAACTTGGTATAGAAACATCAAATTCTAACACATGTGTAACATAAACCAGACTTTGCTTACTATAATAGGCTTACTACTGGAATTACTTGTGTCCAATTCCAAAAAAACAAGTTCATAAATAAATATACTCTATATCACATACAGTACTCACACTTAGGTGACACAAGTAATACCCTGACAAATTTTCATAATCCTTAGCCTATGCCACCTATCAATGTCAGAAAGTTTCAGTCCCCTACTCCATTCCATCACACACACAATTTCCACAGTTTAGAAAACAAATCTGCTTGTCTCTTCCTTTCAAATACACTCAAACTTGCAATAGTTTTTGGCCTGTATTCTTGAAGTTTAAGAAGGCTCCCTAGTACCCTTTTCTTACTATTAATTTCTTCACTGAGTACATTTTTATTTTCCTCTATGTTATCACTTCAAACTACAGGTATACCAATGATATGCACAGCACGCAAGAGGATACTGAGATGCTATATTTAAATCACTAAGGAAGAGGTGCAAGAAAACCTCTTAAACTGACAAGATTACAGGTCTCTGAGTGCTAGATGAGAGCAAACACCAGTGCTGTCCATAACAAACAGTATGTACATTTTTACAGGCAATTGCATAATGGAACTTAAAGTACAGCCCAGTGAACAAGTCTGGATCAAGAGACTTGAATGATCCTACACAGAATTTAATATACATCTTGCTCACATGTAGGTTCAGTCTCCTCTTAATTTACTTATTACTCACAAGTAGCTACAGTTTCCACTTCATTTATATCTTCTTCATGTATAACCTCAATTTCTTTTTAACTTACATCTTGCACACATATAACTGCAGTTTCCACTTATTCACAACTTCAGTAAAACTGTGTCACCATACAGGGTTCCATGCTGGGGTTTCAATACAGTAAGGAAAAAGTTTGGGGGAAACTTTGGTGAGAACCAGTTCAGTCCCCAGTAGTGTTCACTTCACACTAAAGCAAATGTATAGCACCAACAACATTTACAATTTATTCAATAGTCTTCCTCCAATAATGCAAACAAACCAGCAGAGGAAGTAGAGTACTGTTGTTGTTCACTGTAATAATAATGATCCTTCCTACATGTCAGTGGTACTTGTCTGCATGAATTTCTTGAATATGCAGGAGATCCTCATTATATGTTGAGATGCTTTCTACAATATCATACTTTCTCCCATATAACTGGTGCAACCGGCCAATCAGCTTTATAAGTGGCAATGGAATTTTATCAAGCACTTATTCTGTATTTTGTGGTGGGAAAAAAAAAATCAAGAAGCTAACTGTAAATCCCATTTTCTTAAATGATGTATACTGTCTGGCTAATAGTCCATCCTTTTGCCAGGCAAGAGATTATGTACCAAAATATATTCTGCTGTTCAGTACCATCATCATCATCTCAATCTCTTGAATCTAGTGAGGTATTGGTTAATTCTTGCTTCATCCAGATGATTTGATTCAGTTTAGGAGATGAGCCTGGTGGTGAAGGGGAAAATGATCCACTTCAAAAAATCCCTCATAAACAGAGTACTGTACTGTGAACTTTCTGAAGGTAACAAGAATAAAATGAAGAATATGTCACTGGAGTGAAGCAATTAATTCTTATTTCCTTGTTTTAAAAAATGGATCTTTCTTTATACGTTTTTGGTTTGTCAATAAACACATATCCATCCATCCACCCATCATCCAATCCTATGTTGCCCCACAGAGAAGCATAGGAGCCCTGGGCTAGGCAAGTTGGTCCTGACATTTAAGATGAGAGTGATCAGCCTCACTCATCCCTGAGTGGCATGATGTGAGCAATAAACCCCAACCATCCCTTGGATATAAACTTCACCGGCTCAATCCGATTGGAGCGCCATAATTACCCACTAAACCACCAGAGCCAAAATTTGGTTACATGGTTACCACCCAGAGCAGTAATTGGTTTCCTGAAGTACAGGAAACCAAATGGCTTGTCACTCAGTGTAGAGTCACCCATAGATATATATCTATTAATATGCATACATTTTACCTATTCCAAATGTTTACCTTTTACCTTAACCCATGCAGATTAGATGATATACATATATACTGTACTTTACTTGCTATTATTTTAATCAATCCAGGAAAGCCCTTTGCTAATGAAGGGGTTAATGAATGATAAATCTAACTTCTAAATTCAAAAAGTCTCTCTTAATGTGAGTAAAAGCCTCTGAAAGTAGCAGTAAAGTATGAAACACATCTCCGACTGACGTGATTAACCCTCTGAATCCAGTGATGTACTTTACTTATTTACTCTTCCAACCTCCAGACACTTTAATGCAGCTTGGGTGAGACGTCTTGAAATACGTGGGTTAATGAAGACTATACACAACCTCTCCAGTTTGCAGTATCTTTTGTAAGTTTAATATCACATGGAGCTCACAAAAATCATCCATAAAATATGCCATCAGACAGCATGTGTTACTTTTGACTCACGTATGTATCACTAATACTGTATAAGCAATTTACACAGGCCAAGCTTCCTGACCATTCAGAATTCTAAAACCACTCAAGTCACTCACTTAGAAACAATTTAACCTCTTCACTACACAGAATACTATTTCACACTGGCCCCCCTGAAAGTATTTTACCACTACATTCTTGTTACACATTGATGGTGTGTGTCAAAATAATGCAAAATTTTCCATACAACTTGCTCTGTATATTTGGGGGAACCAGTAAATCAACTTTATATGTAGCAGTGAAGCTTTAGGCAATCTTTTTTGTAATATACTGGAGCCTTAAGTGAAAGAAAGGACGTGAAACTGGTAATATATAATGAGGACTTACAGTGTACTGCTTGTTTGAGGAAGTTAAGTAAACAATGTCTGTGTATTTTTGCTGCCATGTGCAATGTCATGACGTGTATTTAACTTTCGTGTTCCTGTCCTGTGTGGGTGAGTGTTCATGGTAGATGAGTTATGTCCTAACCCTGGATTCACCAACACATTTACAGTCAATATCATGTTATACCCTATACTTGATGTCAAAAGAGATCACAGATTTTAGCATCTGCTATATTTTTCATTTTTCCCTGCAGAAACAATGAGTTATGAGGGGGAAATGACCCTTTATTTCCTTTCCTTCACTCCCACCCAGGAAGACAGAGGAAAGGCATTGCATATTCTTCTTGTCTCTAGTCCTTCCTTAAAAAAAAAAAAAAAAAAAAATCTATCAATGCCTTTATTCTGAATGGGGTGGCCACAGATAGTGTGCCCCATACCACCCTGTCCTACACCATTAGACAGTCCTCCCTCCAACTCACACCATTCACACCACCCTTATCCATTGTATATATCCTTGAGAATCCCACTCCAGGCTGTGTATGTTGCAACAATGTCCATCAAGACCATGTGCAATGATGCAAATGTCAGTCACATACAGCATCAGATGTAAAAACAGACTGGAGTATCAATGAAGCTGGTCTTGAAGTCTTTACTGGTAGTGTGACTTTACCATCCACCTCCATGCCACCTGTTCCTCCCTCATCCACCTTCTCCTCTACAATTGCTGATCCATTAAGTTTGTGGCTGAGTTCTGCATCTGGTTCATCTGCCTGAAGGGCCGCTACGACATCCACCTCATCTGGATCCGTACATATGTGGGTGAGAGTGAATACGACCATGATCATAATATAGTATAGTATAAGGTTACCCATTCTTTAACTTATCATTATCTTCCAATTCTGCTCAGTTACAAACAAGTGATACTCTTGAAATAACACCTTTGACCACATAAAAAAATAAAAAATAAATAAATATTAATTTATATCACTGCATGCAGCAAAAACTAATCACAAACTAGAAAAAAAGTACAATATATTATGAGAGCTTCAACTCTGACCTTCATTATTGACCAGTTTCAAACTACTGTTACTCTCCTGCATATACCTTCTGATCAAATAAAATAATAACTTGAATTTTCTATAACAGTATCTAAAATATAAATCAGTCACAGGTTACAAGATGCAGTGGGGTTAGTAAGCATAAATACAGTACCTCTAAATTTTTTTACAACTCTCTTACTGCTATACACACAGCCATGCAAGCACCATTTAAGGTCTTAACCCTTTCCAAACAATAACAATTAGTTCTATGTTTATTCCAGTTACCTACAGGCTATTTTATTCAGCTCAGGGGACACCTTTCATTGTGCTTTAAATTCTATCTTATTAACCTCTGCCATACAATGAAAATTTCTGTTTTTTTGTTGTGGTTACTGCCAGACAGTTTCTTCACCTCCATGTTTATCTCTCTTAGTGAAAAGGTTAATTAAGTTCCCCTCTATTTACTGTGTCCTTGTGCCAATACTGGACCACAGCTCACAAGTGACTAAAGTGCACTACCTTGTTCTCATCTACCTTTTACAGAATTTTTCATGTTTCCCGTGTGACTCTTAGGGATGTACTGTATGGTATGTGGTATTGGAGGCTACACTAGGTCTCCTCCTTGGTGACTGACTGCATATTACACCTCAAAAATCTCCAGTTCATTAATCTTTTTAATACCGTACTGACAGTATTTGCAACAATAAAACACAATAGGGTAGTGCAGTATGTGCAGAATAAATCGGCAAGAAAGAGGTGTTACCTAGTCTGCTCAAATACTGATTCACAAACATTCCAGTGCAGCTCATCATCTCTGCAAAAACAAAGCTCAGTTCCCAGACAAAAATTATTTCTGTTAATTTGTGAACCTCAGCCCTGCATTCTACAAAAGTGCACAGCATGTCTCTGTTTTCACTGTATGGTGTCTGGTAAAATGTCTATCTATCTATTGCCAGACACCTTAATCCCATAAGGGGTGGCCCCAAACAAATCACCTCCATGTCACCCTGTCCAACACCATTTGACTGCCCTGCTCCCAGCTCACACACCTCTCTTTCATATACCTCTCCACTCCATCCCTCCATCTGATCCTTGGCCTCCCCCTCTCCATCTCACTCACATACACTCTCCTCATCAGTCTCTCATGCTCCATCCTCTCCACATGGCCAAACCACCTCAATGTGTTTCTCCTAACGCTTTCTATCACATCCACATCCACACCACAATGCTTCTTCACTTCCTCATTTGTTAGTCTGTCGCTCCATGTGACTCCACATGCTCCTTTCAAATAACTTATTTCCACTGCTCTCACTCTTGACTTGTGTGTAGTGTGAATGTGTGTAACAGTGTGAGAGGTACAGAGACAGAAATAAGTACAAAATCTTCCCAAAGTTTGACACATACACAGAAGAAAAGTCAAACCATCTGAAACACACTGGTAGAGACACAGTTTTCATTGTACAATAAAAGTCCTGTAATCTGAATCGCAGGGGACCAAGGGTCTTCTGGACTGTTTTTTTTTTTTTTTTACTATCAGGAGGGCCCTTTGAAAACACTAGAAATGTGTACATTATCATTAAATAAACATTAAAATTATATGGGTTATTGTTTTACTCACCAGAAATACATAGAAGTGTAGAGGAATAGGCGCAGGCAGATACATCCAAGTCCAAGAGCAAGTCCAAACCAGATAAATCCTTAAATAAAGCCCAGAAAATTTCGAAAATTTGTGCCTTGATAAATTCGGAGAATTGGGATTTTCGGATTATTGATGGCCAGATTGGAGGACTTTTACTGTATTTTGCCGGTTGTAAACTTTCTTCAGACAGAACTGGGAAGATACTTATTTTTCTCTCTGTACTTTGCAAGGTACAGTACTAACAGTTAGGAATGTGCCATAATCAAGGAAGACTGATATCCATTTTTATGTGTGGTGATGAATTTTGCTCCTTGGCAAATATGACTGAGGTAGAAAGAGGTGCAAAAACTAATTCAACTGCATGTCACAAGAGGCTGAAACATTTTTCTTTTTTTTTTTTTAATGCAAGGAAGAAGGAACCAAAGGCCATAGGCCTGCATACTGTTCCTTCCAAGAAAAAGCAAAAACAATACAAAAGAGAGCCAAATTCAAGATCCGTTCATTTCAAGATGCCTGGACACACTGCGTTTGAAAGATTGGAGATCATAGGAAGTAGGAAATACAGACAGAGGAAGACAGTTCCAGAGTTGACTAGTTGCATAAATGAAGGACTGCGAGTAACAGTTAACTCTTGCATTAGAGAGTTGGACAGAAAAGGGATGAGAGTTTGTTGCTAGACGGGTACTACGTGCCCGTCGTAGAGGTGGAGGGATGCAAGCAGACAGTTCAGAGGAACAGTGACCGTTGAAGTAGTGATAGAAGAGAGATAAAGATGCAACAGTGCGACGAAGAGACAAGGGTTGAAGGGAATCAGTAAGAGGAGAGTTAATGAGATGAAAAGCCTTTGACCCCACCCTATTGAGAAGAGCTGCATGTGGGGAACCTCCCCACACATGAGAGTTGCACTCCATACACGGGGTAATAAAACTCATGTACAAGGTCAACAACTGTGCAGGGGTAAAGAAAGTTCGGAATCGGCTTAGCACACCTAATCTCTTGGAAGCAGATTTCACAAGAGATGTAATATGTTCTTTCCAAGACAAAACCCGAGAGAATGAAACCCCAAGCACGTTCAAGGATGATGCAGGACATAACTGTTCATTATTAAACATTAGTGGGAAATCCTGAGGAAGATTTTGTCGGGTTGATAAGTGTAAGAACTGAGTTTTTGATGCATTAAAAATAACAAGATTATTTTTACCCCAATCAGAGATACAAGCCAAGTCAGACATTAGGTGTGCCATAGCCTCATCCCTTTTTTGTTGAAGTAACTCCTGAGATGGACGTTGCAGAAACCGAATGGAAAGGTGAAGGGTGGAATCATCAGCATATGAGTGGATAGAGTTAGATGTACAGCTTAGAAGGTCACTGATGAATAAAAGGAAGAGAGTTGGTGATAGGACAGAGCCCTGAGGAACACCACTGTTGATAGGGCTAGGAGAAGAACGATGGCTGTCTACAACAGCGGCTATAGAACGACCAGAAAGGAAGCTAGAGATGAAGGCACAAATAGAAGGATAGAAACCGTAGGAGGGCAGTTTGGAAATTAAAGATTTATGCCAGACTCGATCGAAAGCCTTTGAGATGTCTAGTGCAATGGCAAAGCTTTTGCCAAAGTCTCGAAAGGAGGATGACCAGGAGTCTGAAAGGTAGGTGAGAAGATCGCCAGTGGAGCGTCCCTGACGGAACCCATACTGACGATCAGAAAGAAGGTTGTGACAGGAAAGATGCTTTAAAATTTTTCTGTTAAGGATTGACTCAAAAACTTTTGAGACACAGGATGTTAAAGCAATTGGACGATAGTTAGAGGGTTGGGAATGGTCACCCTTCTTTGGGACTGGCTGAATGAGAGCAAACTTCCAGCAAGAAGGAAAGGTACAAGTTGATAGACAAAGGCGAAAGAGTTTACCTAGGCAGGGTGTAAGCACAGAAACACAGTTTTTGAGGACAACAGGAGGGACTCCATCAGGCCCATATGCCTTGTTAGTATTGAGGCCAGTGATGGCAGAAAATACATCAGCTGAAGAAATTTTAATGTCAGTCAAGAGGAAGACAGAGGGGGGAAGTGATGGAGGAATAGCAACGAAATCGTCTAAGGTGGAATTGGAGGAGAAAATCTGAGCGAAGAGATCTGCTTTATCAGTAGAAGAAATAGCTACAGAGCCATCAGAATAGAAAAGAGGAGGGAAGGATGATGAGGTAAAGTTGTTAGAAAGGTTTTTGGCAAGGTGCCAGAAGGAGCGAGAAGAATTCAAGTTGGAGAGTTGAGAACATTTAGCACGGATGAAATTATTTTTAGCAGAGCGAAGAACAGACTTAGCATGATTCCAGGCAGAAATATATAAAAGATGTGATTCAGGGGTGGGTTGGCTCCGGTACCTCTTATAGGCCCTCTCCTTGTTGCGGACAGCATTAGAACAAGCATGATTAAACCAAGGCTTTCTTGCATTAGTCAGAGGATATGAGAAAGGAATGTATGCTTCCATGCCCGAGAGAATAACCTCCGTAATGCGCAAGGCACACTCAGATGGCTCCCGGCTACTACTGATATTGATGGGACTCCCTCTACGCATGAAAGGGAAATGTATGTTTCATGTACACACAGTCCATTGTTGTATGGTTGTGAAACACGGGGCAACAGAGAAGGAAGGTGTATTGAAAAATGGGTAGAATGAAATGAAGATTGTAAAGTGGATGTGTAAGGTCACATTTAGATACAACAATATGTGCAGACTCAAGATGATGCAGGGACTCTGAAAATGTCAGTAAAGTGATGCAGATGGGTAAGAAAAGCTGGTCTGGATGAGTGAAGGGAAAGTGTGAGTAGTTGGGTAATGTGCTATAAAGACATAAATCTGGAAGGGAAAGCCCCAGCTAGCAGACCACAGAAAACATGGAAATAGGTCATGAGATGGGAACTCATGGTTAGGGGACTTGATCAGAATGTTGCAGGAAACTGTGCACCTTGAAAAGCAGCCACAGTAAAATGGAGGACTGCCCTGCAAAAAAGTATGTATAGTATGTATTTTCCCTGTTGCCTGCCTAAAGGATGGCCATGTTCCGACTGTGCATTTAGCCATATGCACTGAGGCTGTACACACAGTTATGGGAATCTCAGTCATACATTGAATAAGGTGGGAACACAGATTTTAGCATTAGTGAAACTGGTTTTGAAGAAGGCTTTGCTGGCAATGTGACCTTACCATCCACCTCCACCCCACCTGTTTCTCCCTTATCCACCTTCTCTTCTGCTTCATCCACACCTGCTGATCCATTAAGCCTGTGACTGAGCTCTGCATCTGGTTCAACTGCCTGTGGAGCTGCCACAACATCCACTTTATCTGCATTTATATTTACATGGGTAAGTGTGCTGTATGTGCTATCCATGATCATAAAATATATTTAACATTTCTTTCATCAGGTTTATCTTCCACTTCTGCTCAGCTACAAATTATTAATATTGTTCTGACTGAACTCTGCTTAACAAATATGAATCAACTAATCATTTACAGTGCACCCCCACACAATGCGAACTCACACGGTGAGGATCACCTACAATGCGAGGTCAGCCCAGAAAGTGCATACTTTTAATCTGTGAATCGAACTTCCTAACGTGTGAATCGGCTGTATGATTCCAAGGCAAAAATGGACTTCCCGTCATTACTACGAGTGTCGAGCTGGACAATGTGAGTCAGTCACATGAAAGCAGGTGATTGGCAACGAGCCAGATTTAAAATGGCCATCTATCAACTTTCCTGGGTGAACAAACACTTCTCTTCCATATTGCAGCAAGAACACATGTTGTACCTTGCATCTCATGGTCCATTTTAGCATCATAGCAGTACCCACCTATTCATCTTGGTCTCAGCTGTCGACTTTGAAGGCTTTATGGCACCTCCAGGAGACCTCAGCAGTGACAAAGAGAGTAACAACGGGGCACCCCACCCCGTGGGGCAAGGGCAGACACCCTGAGCCTTGAATACCCACCAACCCCCTCCCTTCTTAACAAGCCCAGAAGTCACTTAAATAAAGGTACATGGTGTTCAATTTGTTGTTTTATTTGTTGGTCCAACTAGAAGTACTGTTAGACAAAGTATTAGCAGTACAGAGTAGGCTGGAAGGGGACCCGAAGACCAAGCCCTGGGTGGGCTGTCCACCATATACCATTTTTCCCAAAAGTTCTTTGGTTCACACAATGCAAAATCATAGAATGCGAGAGTTTCTGCCATCCATAAACTCGCACTGCGTGAGAGTGCACTGTATATTACTTTAAGTTATATCAACTGTTTGCCATCAAAACTGGTCGCAATTTCAAAATGAAATACAGTACTATAAGTTTAACTCCACTTCTGCTGTATTAACCAGCTATTATTATTCTTTGGACAGTATCTTCTGATCATGTAAGATTCACATGAAGTTTATATACTTGTATGCTACATGAACATTAGTCACAATTTCAAAGATGCAACAGCATAAGTAAGCATCATTCACCTCAAAATATTACAAATGTCTGCCATGCAAGCAATTTTCCAAGCTAATCCACTTTGGTAAAATAACTTGTTTTATTAACTCATACAGAATACAAAGGTGTACTATGCTTTTTGTAGATGTGGAGAAGATGAGAGTCTCAAGGGTTGTATAGTAAAATGATCTATGAGAAAGGTGTTGATGGATGAATTGTCAGGTTGGTGATGAAGCTGTATGAAGGATCAACACTGTCTGCTAGAGTTATTCCAGAATTAAGCAAGGAATTTTCAGTCACTGTTGGGATGCATTTGGGTTCGGTGCCACGTTCACTGTTGTCCATTTGGGACTTGGAGCTTGGGCTGAGGTCCTGCATGGAAACCTCTGGACTATGGGACCGAACAAGGAACTGGCTCAAGACTGCAACACATGCACAATTGCCATCAGGTGAAAATCTACACATGCCAGCATGGTTAATGGTCGCTAAACATAGAAGTAAATATACAGTATTTTGTGAATGTCAGACCTGCATTCTACCCAAACCACCTGTCTGTGTTAGGGTTTCCCCTGCCTGGGTATGGATGTGACGACTGTGTGGTGTCTGATAAAGTGTGGTGTGGGTATATATATTCTGCTTGTGTGTCCATTTGCCTCATGTGTGGCAGACAAGCATCTGTGATTGTGTGTGTGGTGCTACAATGGATGCTGAGACTACATGGACTGTGATGTATAAAGAATTTCCTGCATTCCCAGGCTGGAAGCGTGGTAATATATATCAGTGAGGCCACCCTGCACATACCAAACACAGGTTGGCAGATCTTTTATATAAGTTCAAGCTGTGCTTTATAGGTCCTGAAGGGCAACTGATCCCTGGGGCTGAGGAATGACCACTTTGTCAATGAAGAAGGTAGATAACATACAGCATTCTGATTATGTGTATTGGTACTATGTGCACTAAGGCTGAAAGCAAAGTAACTGGGGTGTTAGTCATACACTGCATGAGCTGGTAAAACATCTTTAGCATTAATGAAGCTGATCTTGAAGCTTCTGTTAGTAGAGGGACCTTACCATCCACATCCACACTATCTGTTCCTCTCCCATCCACCTTCTCCTCCAAAACTGCTGATCCATTAAGCTTGTAGCTGAACTCTGCATCCCATTCATCTGCCTGAGGGGTCATCACAATATCCACTCTGGCCTCCACTTTATCTGCATCTGTATGTATGAGTGAGTGAGCGTATATACTGATCATCAAGTACAATGTTATCAGCCCTCTAACTCATCTTTCATATACTGTTTTGTTTTGCCACAAAATACTACTGTTTTATCCTCCTGATGTAACACTTCTGACAAAATAAAAAATGCTTAACCAATTCACTTCAGTGATAAGTTATTCATTTTATTCCTGCTGCTACCAATCAATTAAACTTAGCTTCAGAAAGTGCCAGAGTAGTAAAGGAGTTAATCAAGGCTGTATCTATTCTCAACCAGTTTGCAAAATTTCTAAGCTGAATATCATTGTCTGATGGTACAGTAGTGACAAAACTGGAGAACACATCACTGGATTCAACAGGTTAAATTTAATATACTCATATGATACACAACAGTCACAGATTAAAAAGTAAAATACAATACAATCAGTACTTTGACTTACCTAGCCTCTATTTCCACTGAGTTACAAGGTACAGTACTAATAGTTATAATAGTTTTCTGACTTCATCCTCTGACTAAATGAGAACTTAACATTTATATTGGTGCATGGTACATATAGGTAGGTAGATATTTCAAGATGCAGTGGTGTAAGTAAGTGTCATTTCCTTAAAATTTCTTGCCGTAGTCTTTCCATCATTAATTCTCCCATGCGAGTATTGATCTCATCGTTAACCCCCATTTTAATTTTTATTCTAGTTACCACTAGATGATTTATTCTTGTAGTGAATGGGTTAAAAATACAGTACTGTATTCTTATTAACCTTTGCAGTACAATGCCTTTATCTCTTTCACTCTAAAGACATTTTATTGTTCACTCTTGCTATCACCAGACAGTTTTATTTAATTTAGGAAAGTCCTTTACAAGCAAAGAAGTTCATGAAGCCTATACATACATATATACACACACAAACACACACACACACACTATCTATCTATCTATTGCCAGACGCCTCAATCCCGAACGGGGTGGCCACACACACACACACACACACACACACACACACACAC
>JAGKTI010001757.1:11737-21890 GCA_018397915.1 Birgus latro
GGCTATAGGCGATATATACTGTACTGCATACCAACGAGCATTCTCATGCTACTAATGAATGGCACCAAGTGCAAACGTGAACCTCAACGGATAACCTAGCCTAGTGCATATTATTATCTATCTATCTATCTATCTATTCCCAGACGCCATAATCCCGTAAGGGGTGGCCATTTGACTTTGAGTTATTTGTTTTACAGGGAGGGGCACTAACCCTCCACCAACCCACTAACCCACTTATTGACACGTAGGGAGCACGTATGGTTTGGTTATGTGGTTACCACCCAGCGTTGTAAATGGTTTCTTGGCTTACAGGAAACCATTTGGCTTGTCACTCAATGTAAAGCCACCTGTAAAAGAAAGAAAAGCAATAAGAAGTGACAGGAAAGATAGGAAAAATAGGAAGAGAGGAGGGCAGGCACAGAAAAAGAATGATAAAGGCTAAGGAAGAAGTAGGCAGCACTACATCACGTGAGTGGATGATGGTCGCCACCACCTACCACTGTTGCTGTTATATTCGAAATAAGTATGCAATAAAAGTTCTCAGATGCTGTCTTTCGACACAGTCACTCAGTACGACAAACACTGACAACTGTATGTGTGGTTTGGTTTGTTTAATTATTTACTGAAAAAGGCTCGGCCAGCTTGCAACAGGGCTGCAGGACAGATTATTTAGTAAGTTACCCATACCTATTAAGCTACTTCTGTTTAAGGAACAACAAACTTTAAAAAAAAAATCCTTATCGTACTGTGAAGGAGGATCACAAGAAGTTATTAGCTCCATTGTTCTGAAGCTGTCAGATACTACTTATTAACTAACAGTAATGCAATTTTCAAGGCTTTCAGCCCTAGTGCACTATTTAAAACTGGCATTTTTGCGATACGAAGTCGACCACAGTTAATTACTGCTACTACTACTACCACCACCACCACTACTACTACTACGAGACAACTTAGGGAAAGGTCCCTCACAATGAATATTAATGACGGCAATATCTAACCTCTTTTCACTGAAAATTCTGTGGTATTATATACACTACGTCTAGAAATTATATGCCATGGGAAGGAAGGGGTTAATTATCCATTACTTCCCCATTATTCTGAGGGATGGAAATTCTTCCTGCTTATGATTTATGTTATATCCACCTCATCCGAAAAGATTCATCTATGAAAAAGCTATGGGAAAAGAAAAAAAAAATGACGCTTAATATACAACGTTGTCATGTAAATAGCAAAATGACAACAGTCTTCATGACCACATTTAACCCACCATACACACAACACCCATCAAAATATCATTTAAGAACACTTCTCACAACTCCCAGTCACAGCATCCACCACAGCCAAAGTAAAATTCTGTCAGCTTGCACATCACTAACTCACCAAATTTATAAACGTTTAAGTGCAACACAGCACAAATAATGTGCTGCAGCACAAACTGACAAATACTTTGGTATCTAAAATTTTATTAATTTTCTTCTTTTGTTGCACCCATGTTTACTTTTGTTTAAAATTAATTTACGTATTTCGATCGATTTGGATATAATTTTGTCGCAAATGACTCCTACCCCTAAAAGGGTGTGAAATAGGGATAAAGAATTAAATCAACATAATCGATCGAAATACGTCGCCTGAAGTCGGATACGGAATAAAATCTAAATTGATCGTAATACGTCAAAAACCTACCCGAATCGAACCTGACTTGTCACAACCAAACCCAGCCTTTTCCTAACTGTGGAGGGGGTTTCGTTCCCCCCCCCCAGCCTTCCCCCCCCTCCTCCGGGACATTAACCAGCTCAAACTTAACCTTGACAGATGCTCAAACCTTGAAAAGCAGCTTACCTCAGGGAGAATTGTAGGCTTCTTGAGCCGCCCCGGCACCGCTGGGGATGGGAGCTGTCGCAGGGTGAAGGTCGCGCGTCACGATCGGTGAAATTACTTACGGGACGATTATGAAGCTCCATAAAGACGCATTTGTGACGAAAAGGACACAGAGAAGACCCTCCCTTAAATGGGGATATGAAGTAGAGCACACTGAAGTAAACCGACGGACGTAGGTGCAGCGAAGTTAAATTAAACCAAAAGCGATTCGTAACTATTACGCAGTTGAAATTCGAGTATTTGCCCACTCCTCGACAAAAATAATAAAATTCTAAAGTCTTTTAGCTTACACACGTAAAACAGTCGCTAACGCACTCTTGGTTACTCTTTCCAGTATGTTCTCTGATGGACGTTGATTTTCAAAATTCAAAAACAGACATGTAAGTTTTTTTTTTTACGCATTTCAGCCTAACATTTCTCTACTAAAAACAAACTTACCAGTGAAGTGTTACTGATTCCGTCGATCCCGTTAGGAACATCCGTGGGCACAACAAACTGGGATTTGCCATGAACAAAATAAATAAATAAAAATAAAAACGCGGAGACATGTGCACACCGCCGAGCGCGCCGGCCAACTGAACATCGAGACTCGAGAGGAGTACGAGACTTCGAGTACTGTATTCTTTCGATGTAAGGTGTCCCGTCTTGGTTTCAGGCCTGGAATGTTATGCAGCCATCATTTTTATACTCCTCCATGGTCTTGCCTTTTTTCTTTTTTCTTTTCTTTTTTGCCGATTTCTGATTCCTGTGAAGTTCAGCCTTTCACCCAGCCCAGCCCAGCCATGTTTCTTCCTGTCGATTTACTTTTCCATTGTTCCTCCTACTCACTAATTTTAGTATGCCAGGCTCGGAAACTTTTCCATCAGTCTTAAAGCCTATCCTTCCCTCCTTCCTATAGCAAAAGAGCGTGCCATTAGTCCCTCTTGCCAGCTAGCCAGTCTTCCTTTCCTGTTGCCGCCCAACTTCCCTCCCACTCTAGATACAGCAATGCTAGCTTAGTAACCTTTCTGCTTTTGTTTCCAGGCTCACTGACCCCTTTCTCTCATGACTCAAGCTTGCACATCCTGCCACATTCATCCTTTCATGCTTTCCACCTTGTCTCACCTTCATTTCCTCCTGTCTGCCACTCTATCTTTTTTCCTGTCACCCAATTTAACTTCCATTTCCTCTGCTTGCCACCCAGTTTGACCTCCTTTTGGTAAACTTTCCGTCCTTGTGTAACGCATTTTATAATCATTTCCTCCATACCTTCATTTCTTCCTGCCTCTCATCCTAACCACCAAACTCCATTCCTCTTTGTGCCATCCTGTCTTGCCTTCATTTCCTCCTGCCAACCAACAAAACCTTTTCTCCTGCCATCCAGCATAACCATTTCTTCTGCCTGCAAGCTGTAGTGTTCATTCACTTTTGTCTTGATCCTCATTCACTTCTGCCTTCATCCTAAGTCTTACCTGCCAATTTAAGGTAGCTTCTTATCTTCCTTTGTGTCAGGCCTAGTATATATACAGTATTCATTCCTTGATGTTTGCTTATACAAGTACTGTAGCTACATCTTTCTTTCAGTCTTCAAAAAAACTTAGTCAGCCAATCCCATAAACCTGCATACCTGTACAGTCAGAGATAAATGTTTGCCTCTTATTTCACTCTGTCTTCTTACAGAGGGCATCTTTTCTTTCCTTCCTGTCAAAATGTACAAGAATCATCTATGAAGAGAAAGACAGACTCTCCCCTCCGCCACCAGACTCTTGATTCCACCATTGGCCTCATTTGATATTTTTATTTAAAATGTGTAAACTTTGCAGCAGTATGCTTTACATTTTGTTGAAACTTACCAAGATTCCATTTCTCATCATTATGGAAAAGTTTTATGATTGATGGCTTCTGCTACAGGAACTGACATTGTTGTCCTCTTGCTGTCTTCGGTAGAGTGGAACACAATTGACCAGTTTGTTGTAATGTGGTCAGGTGTTGTCAGAAGGCATGGGAATCGAGCTGTCCATGTTCTGTAGGAAGGCCTGATGATGCTTGAATACCCTGTACTGTATAAAGTGGTCACACCCAGAAAACGGCATGATCCCACTTTGGTCTCCCTCCCCCACCATCATTTGTTAAGACCTAGCTATGTCAGTGGTTGAACTCAGCTCTAAATTGTTGGATTACAGCTTCCCCCCCCCCCCAAAGTTACTGGTATGTCCAGATCCCCGCAGTAGTACTGCTGAGTGAACAGGGGGAAGGGAAGCTACATGATCCAGCCTCATGCAATAAACACCAGAAATAAATAAGGAAAATCACACAATGTGGATCTTCAATAAGCATTATTTCAGATGTGTAATATATATATATATAGTGGTTTCATAGGTGTATTTCTTACTAATAAATTCTATTCTTTTACACCTGATACAGCACATTACAGGGTGTGCAGGTGCAGTGGTAATCAGAATGTCATGTTTAAGTGTATTGTACAGTCACCTCGAGAAGTGATGGCAGAGTATCCAGAAGTTTTCATTCAGCTATTATGCACATACAGTACAGAGTGGTCGATGCATTCTGAAACTGCCATCACTTCATGGGGCAACTGTACAATTGCTCAGCTATACATCTGAACATTGCTGCAGATAGCCATGAAACTGCTGGTCTGCTGCCAACAGGATTTGAATCTTAGTTTGCACAGGTGGCACATTGCAACTCACATGACTCTCCACCCTTTGTGGATTTGGGTAAAATGAGTACAGTATCTAGTATAACAGCTGGGAAAAGTAACTGTGGTATACCTGGATGTTGCAGTGACTTTGAATAACCTCCCATAGGTTCAATGGCCTACATTACACCAATAAGCATTGCTGTGGTGGCTGACTGGTTTGCCTTGCTGACTGTGAAGTTGCTGGCCTATTTGTGCCCTGGCTCAAATCCTGGTGCAGCGTGCAGGCAGCTGGTGTTACTCAGCTCAGGTGTCCATCATCCTTTGTGGGTTGGTAGGTAAAATGAGTACCTAGGGTAACATATAGGGAAGTGGTAACCTGGATGATGGATGCAGTGGCCGTGTAGCCCTAGATAATGGTTGAAGAACCTGCCACTAGCTCAAAAGCCTAGGTTATGGAGATGAGCACAATGGTTGCATCATGGCATTTGCCTCCACCTTTACCTTTTACTTTACACCAAGACAATGCCTCATGACATCTGGCCCCACATATAGCTTCACCTCACATCTGGTGAAATCTGGATAATTGCACTTTCCTACATTTCTGGTGTGCAACTGAGTCTTACCATCAATTTTTTTTATAGCTTTAGAGAATTCCTGAACAGTACAATGTACAGCTAAATTACAGTAGTAATCAAATTGTCATGTCTAAACCTATTATGTTTGTGGTAATCCTGAGGTTTCCTTTAAAGGTCACATTTTAAGATATTTCTTTGCTGTAAGTGCCTTTTCCTGATCTATATCTATCTATCTATAGCCCAGTGCCCTAATCCCACAAAGGGTGGCCACAGACAAAACACCTCCAAGCTGCTCTGTAACCCACCATTTGACTGCCTTCCCTCCAACTCACTCCCCCCTCCCTCATATACCTCTCAGCTCCATCCCTCCACCTCATCCTCAGTCTCCTCCCTCTCCCTCCCTCCACTTCAGCTACATACACCTTCTTAGTCAGTCTTTCATTCTCCATGCTCTCCACATGTCCAAACTACCTCAGTGTATTTCTCCTAATTTTCCCAGTCACATCCACATCAACCCCACAACATTCTTTCACTTCTTCATTCGTCCTGATGCTTAATATTTTTTCCAACATGCCTAAAATAGTTTTAAAATGTTCTGAATCCATTGGTATACGGTACTTTATTTCTGAAATAGTTTGGTTGGAGTTTGGATTAGAGGGTCATGTTGTGGAGGTGTCTGGTCCCAAATTGGTATTCCTCATAAGTTGAGTTTCTCGTGCAAATTCTCTTAACAAGGCTACTGTACTATGTTTCCAGATCTCAAAAATCCTGTATAAGTAGGTATGGATGTTTTATAGTTTCATAGTCTAGCAGTGAACTTGAGCCACAATAGATCAACAAACCTATTCCCTCTCAGTAAGATGTTGTAATTTTTATTAGTCATGGTATCTCCAGTTGATTTTATTTAGTAAACATTTTTCATCTGGATGGGTTAGATGTAGCCTCAATATACCATTCACTACAAGGGATCCTTCCGAAATTCAATGAAAATTGTCTGTTACTATCAGGAATAAAAGTAATGGTGTGTGATCAGTTTGAAAGGGTTCATCACCATATCCATAAAAAAGTTAAAGTAAATTACATGTCTCTTCCTTTCTCTTATTCTTTAGCCCAAGCACATTGTTAATGGACATTGAGTCAGTTCTTTATGAGAGCGACCCCGAAGCCCAAGAGTCACTACAGGATCACCCTACTACTATCCAGGATTCCAGCAGTGAAACAATACTAGTGGATGGGCTCCCCATCAAAGAGGAGGTGGAGTGGATAGATGAAGACACAGAACTGACCGAGAAACTGTCATCAGGCTCACCATCACCACCACCAAAATCAGTGGTGCTTGACACCCCCCCACCACCACCGATGCCTCATAGGGTTCCACAGTTTGGGGAAAAGCCAGTGTTGTTTCGGATGAACTTACCCAGTGGATCAGTCCCTGCAGTGATTGGTGACAATAAGTTATTATTTAGTGAGTAGCTGTGGATTAGCTTTACATTTGGCAAATGTTTTGATGTTCATTAACTTAATGTGTCATACTCATTTAAACTGTTAAAATAATTGCCTGTCACAGCCAATAAATGACAGTTCCACAACCCGGTATTAATTTAGGTTCTGTATTTAGAAGTCAACAATTTTAGATGTAGAATGTGCAGTTGAAGTGATGTTTTGGTCTTATTTGCTGCAGAACAAACAATTTCATCACATAATGTATCATTTCAGATAAGATCAAGCTGTTGCTTCCAACAACAGTCAACAAGATGCCAACACAGATCAAAACAAGTGGAAGTGAGCTGCAGCCTCAGAAAGGAGACGGAAACAATAGCAACCAGTTTCCACCCCTGCAGAAAGTAACTGTGCAACAGTGTGGTAAAGAAACTGTGACTGTGGCCACAAACACTTGTGAGTGTTTATGCAGAACTGATGCTCAATCTTTAAGTGCTGGACAAGAACCCAGGCCATTCACAGTAATGGCTAGGACACCCACTCAAGATGATGAAGAAGAACTGTTTGGTAGGTACATTGCAGCAGCCATAAGGAAGCTTAGAAACAGATCCAAATCTTTAGCCAAATTAAAAATTCAGCAGGTCCTGTTCCACCTAGAAGAATCTGACAGAGAAGTTCAGCAAAGACAGAAACTCAGAAATTCTGTGAAGGCCGAGGTTCTGTAACATACTTGTGCCATATGTGAACTGAAGCATAAATATCACAATTCTTGTGATGTAGGTTACAGACATGGTGCAGACTAACATCAAGAATAAGTGGCTGGCTTTGGAGGGGAATTGAAAAAAGGAAAATGTTCCCCTAAGGTAGACCTTATTACATCATATAGCCCTGCTAGGTGATGGTAGGGCACTACCCCTCCCAGCATAGCAGCTACTGGCTGTGGCTTAAACTCATGACCCCCCAGTCCCGAGTCTGATGCTCTACCACTGTGCCACCCTGCCCCCAGGGAAGGGAATTGAGAAAAAACATTAATACGTGGTTTGTAAAATAAAGCACCCTACTAAAACCATAGACTCATCCTTACTCCCACATTGCTTCTGACCGTAACTCATCCAATTTGTTGTATTTATTCTCTCTGCCAGCGGACTTTTTTTAACCTAGGCCATATTGTACCTCTGTGATGATGGAGTTTAACTTTTGACTGCAAAACACATACTTTACATGTTATTTATACTGATGTCATGTGATTTTACTATGATCAGGAGAAATTCACACCACCAAAAATGTTGGGGCTTGAATGATGAGTGACTGGAAGCGTGGCCCATTGGATTGGGCAAATTTGGGCTGTCTGGATGTTGCTACTCCTCACCCCACCCTAGGGTGGGAAAGGAGGTTCAGATGATGATGAAAAAATTTGCAACAAGTTTTAGAAGAAAATGAAGAAGCTCATATGTTATTCTGGTTTTATAGGCAAGTGAATTGAAATCACCCACCACAGCCAGAAGGTCAGCTTCAGTCCAGTGTTGTATTTATCGTTTTATTCTTGCTAACTTCAGGCTAATATATTCAGCTTATGCATACTGAACTGGAAGGGTTAGATAAGGCCTTAATCAACTCCTTCAGTACTATTGAGTTGAATAAAATGATGGCAGATAATCATCTGGCAGTTGCTAAAATGAAGATGAAAAAAATATGTCCCTGGGCTGAGGGCTTATTGATTGCAATACAGTGTATCTAATACAGTACCTCCAATTTGAAAAGTCTTCAGCAGACCTAAAGAAAATCATCTAATGACAGCAATAGTTGAAAATAAGATTCTGAATTGTATGTCATCATATGGATGTGGCTAACCCATCAAATTTTATGATGTAATATTTATTTTTGCAACCTTCGAATGATTTTACTTAGTTAATGATAGACTTTTAGAACTGGTGGATTCTGAAGGCTTGAATGATATATGAAAGATTGTGTTATCAGTTTCACTGGGCATGATGTTTGAAACTCTTCTACTTTCATGGTTTCTCTCTCTTTCTGGATCCTACTTCAATCTTAGAAGAAGAGACACTGGGATGATGATGATTATCTATTATTATTATTATTATTACTTTATTTCTGCATTGAGTTCCTAGTTTTTTGGCAGTGGTGGGTTACAGTGAACTGAATATAATCATCAGGACCAGAGAGACATCATGGTCCCTTCCTTGGTGCAAAGAAAAGCACAGGCCCCTGGCTCTTCAGCTTTACTCAGTTCCCTCTCCCCTCATTTTAAAATATGTTAATTCTGATGAAAAAATTTATTTCTCTTATTTGAATAGATGATGATGATGATGTATAGATTATCAAACTCACTAGATCTAGTTTATGGAATATTGAAACACTATTGCTAAGTATTTTACAGTAAGCTCCTGGTTTGCTGTCTGGACTCCCCCTTGGCCCAGGCCCTGGTGTTTTGGTACCATTAATACCCTTCTTCTCAGGTGAACTAAAACCAAGGACCAGAATCAAAATGACCTTTTCACCTGCATGAGATATTTTACTGAGACAGCATTTATGATTTGCAAACAATTCTTGATATCAAAATCACATTAATGTTGAGGCCAAACTTTCTGTCCCTCGTACCGTATTGTATTGTTTATAAAGGCTCCAACATGCATGCATGTGTTGACCTTGGTTACCTAATGGCAGCTTTCCACGCTGCTTGATCTCTGACAGCCTCCCTCTTCAATCCCTTATCCTTGAGGTTACACTCTATGACCTTGTCCCAGGTCTTTTTCAGTCTGCCTCTTGCAACCCTACCTGTGATATTCACACATTACTTGCTGCACCCAAATGTAATCTTCCATTCTCTCAACATGCTCTTGCTGTTACCAAAAATTTGATCAGCTCTCTTGAACTCATAACTTTTTTAACCTGTATATAGAGTACTGTACTCACAAGATAGTCTACAGTAGTATTACAGCTTTGGCTCTATATATTTCACTTTCACCCATATGTGTAGCAGAAAGTTACACCTCCATATATGTATTTTTTTTTTCTCCAGGCCTTGGTCCTTGCTCTTTTCATTTATTTGTTTCCTTCAGAAACCTACATAATCCTAACAAAACCTACTTTCTGTAAAGCTTTGTACTTTCTCATATTCATTATCATTTTCCTTCCCTTTTTTCCCTCCCAAGATTGGGTTTTGGTATAATCTGGAAAGCAAGGAATGAGAGACCACAAAAAAGAGAACTATCAACAGCATGGCTAATGAAATGGACAAGGCATTCATTCACTGCAGTGCCCCTTTACTTTCAGTTATGCAGTCAAAGTATTGTTCTGGGATAAAGCATAACTCAAAACTGTATTTCTCAGACAACTGAAACTCATCAAACAAAAGCTGTTAACCTCATCTTGAGTGGGGCCTCCACTTCCCTTGCATGGCAAAACTTGCTTACTAATTTATTTATTTTCTAAACAGACAAAAAACAGTGACTTTAGAAAACCATAAAGCAACAAACTCATTTTGACAAAATGATGACAGACTTGCAATTGAGGGAAGATCTGAAGCTGAAGAGCTGAGGTTAAGGCTGGCCTCCACCTCCTAAGCACTATGTAGTAAACCCTAAAAGTCAAATTATAT
>JAGKTI010001757.1:36854-56103 GCA_018397915.1 Birgus latro
AAGCATGTTGGAGCCTTCAAAAAAAACGAAACGAAACGAAACGAGGGGTTGGGAGGGGTAGACCGAGAAAGACATGGGACGAGGTCATTAAGTGTGACTTAAGGGTTAAGGGACTGAACAGGGAGGCTGCCAAAGATCAAGCAGCATGGAGAGCCGCCATTAGGTGACCAAGGCCGACGCATGCAAGCATGTTGGAGCCTTCAAAAATGAAACGAAACGAATACTAGAAATATATGAATAGTACCAAAGCAAAACAAAACAGCAATAAAAGGTGAAATTCCTTTACTAATACAAAGGGTGAAATTTCTGTTAAAAAATAAACATGAATGCACATTACCTTTGACCTGAGTAGCCACCGCCACCGCCACCGCTGCCACCACTGCCACTGCCGCCACCGCTGCCACCACTGCCACCGCTGTTGCCAAATCCACCACCCTGCTTCCACCCTCCATAGCTGTTACCACGGGAGCTGACAAATGTAAAAATACTTTGCATTAAACTTGATGCATATGGTAAATCCTCAAAATCAGCTGCCCTTTTTGACACTTTTATAACTGCCGAAAATTACACAACACTGTTTTAAAGTTCCACTGCTACCCAGAAAGTTGATATGTTAGTTTCCCCAATTTACATCACCAAATGTATGGAAATGTTAAGATATTTTGGAACATATTCCTAACTTATAATCAGGTCTACCTGTATTCAATAGTCTTGAGAAAATTAAAACAGTGAAAGCATTACCGAGCTGTACTTTACCTCATATAGCTGCAACAATGAAACAGTCAATACACTACTCTTATTTCAGTAATACTAGTTCTGGAACAACGATTATGGATATAATAGGGCAGAACAATGCAGCCAGAACATTACACACCTCCCGTACTTTTCTAACTTACCCTTCTCTAACATATAATACACAGTCTCCAACTTTACAAACCTCAATACTGCACTCATCATACACAATATCTAATAATTAAATACACACTTATATTCTTGATACAGTAATTAATCATAAAAATTATGCTGAGAATTATGTTTGAAAACAAAAATAAAGATACAGTAATTTACTTTTCTAAAAATGAACATAATCATGTAAGTTGCTGATTAGCCCCAGTCTGTCTTGCCAAACAAACCCATCAACTGCAGACATGAAACTGCTCCTGCAGGACCATCCTGGGCAGTGAACTGCTGTTTCCTTACAAGAGATACACCTTGCTGATCATGCATGCATCACAGATAAATTCAGAACCATGATAATTTTATTAATTTGGTCAAATGTATGCGACATGATGGTTAGGTCATGTGGATAACCGGTAATCGAAAGGTGAGATGAATGAATTGATGGAGGGATGAGTGGCTGGACTGATGATATGTGGATGAAACTGATGAATGGATGGGTTGTGTCAATTGATGGAAAGATGGGACAAATGAACTGATGGATGGATGGCATGCATGAACTGATGGATGGATGGCTTATGAAGACTTACTTTTGATATCCAGAAGACTGACTCATCATGGAGAAGTTAAACGTGGGCGGTGCTCCCAGAAGACCTCGACCGCCTTGCTGATTATAGCTGCCACCTCTGCCCCCATATCCACCAGGGGGAGCCACATTGCTGTACTGGCCTCCTCCTCCCCTACCTCTGCCCCCACCCCTGCCCCCACCTCCACCCCCACGCTGGATATGGTGTCTGGTGGAAAAGGATCATATAATTCTTAAATGTGGGTATCATCCTTTATTGTCATTGTCACCACCCCTGCCCCCATGCTGTTCTGGAGCCTGCCCTTGTGCTGGATGTGGTGTCTGGTGGAGATATTTCATATACTGCAATTAATCCTATATGCAAATGATGTCCTTTCTTGTTACAGCTGCCACCTCCACCTCCATAACTGCTGAGGGGAACTCCACTACTATACTGGTCCCCTCCCCTGCCCCCATGATGTATATGGTGTCTGGTGAAAATGTACCATATTATCAATCTGGTGGCATATTTTTCAGTTTCTTCATCCTATCTCCATGTGAAGACTCTTTGAATGGGAGGCTATAGATACAACCTTAATCAACCCATTCACGAGTACACAGCCTTCCTAGGTTGAATAAAATCGGCAACAGCAAGAAAAATATAAAAATATGGTTATTCTGATTCTATGGTTAAACCTGAGATGAGGAAGAAGGGGGAAACTCTCAGATTCTGACACAATCGCTGAAACACATGATGGAAAATAAGAGAAGGCTGACTCTTCTACTTCACAGCTGATTTTATTCTGGTGTGGAATGCAGTCAAATAATTTCCTCTTCTTATTGGTGTTTTGAAATTCACTATAATATTTTAGAAGTTTGCCTTCCCCTTTAGTCAATTAATTTCCTATTATTAAAGGTGTTTGAAACTGACCACTGTAGGGATTGCCTTCCTCTTTTCACTCTAAAACCTTAACCCTTTAATCCTATGATGCACTTAATAATTTTTGCTATCAGCAGATGATGTTATTCAATTTAGAAGACTTTTATCTTATGGGATAACATACAGCCTTAACCTGTGCAGTACAATACACTTTCCTGAGTCGAATAAAATCATTTAGAGGTAGCACAAAGAAAACTAAAAATATCTCATTGGACTGGTGGAACTAAAAATTCAGTTCACAGTCTCACCTTCAAAAAATAAAAAAATAAAACACCCTCAATCCCTTCAGTTCAGTAATGTCCTCTTTAAATCATACACTTGCTGCTGTTTGATAAGCCCTCTAATAGTTAATGAAGGCTACAGTGTATCTAACTCCCCCAGTGTGAAAAGTCTCACCATTTATATAAAATCACATGGATTTCGCAAGAATAAATTAACACACACACACACAAACAAGAAGAAGAAGGAGTAGGAATCACTGGGCTCTATGAACTGACCTCTTTTGCAGTCTTCACCAGACCTAAGCACACACTGACTATCAAGGTCTTCTCAAATGCTACTTGGACAAATCCTACTAGTCTTCCTGCTAACTTCTCTCTCTACTCAGTCCAAAACTCTCCTCTGTCAAAAGTACTCTATCGTCACAAACACCCATATTATTAAACACTAAGTGCCTAAAATGGTAAACATACACCTGTAATTATTAAATGTAATCTGCCTGCAGGCCTACATTTACAGCATGTACAGCAGTTAACAATGATACAGAAAAGTCAGATGTATTCTATGATCATCATCCAGACCTCCTTTCCCACCCTAGGGCAAGGTGAGGAGTAGCAACTTCCAGACATTTCTATCTTCCTTGGCATAACTGGAAAGACTGTGAGCACTGACTTCTGAACCCCAATGATATGGTATTTGGAACTCAACAAGCTTGTAACTCTATTGTATGTGGTTCATAATTGTTCAACGATAAAGTGAAGCGACGCTCCTGACCGCCATTGTGCCTGTCAAACAGTATATAAAATCACTAAAAGCAAAGAGCATCAGTATTCTAAATTCACTAAAATTAGGTGCACCAAAATTCTAAAATAACAAAACAAAATATGCACTACTACAGTCGTAAAAATAAAAACAAAAAGTGTACTAGTACACTAAAAATCACTCGAAGCAAAAACAGTACTAGTAATTTAAAACTCACTAAAACCAAGAAATGTACTAGTATTCTAAAACTTACTAAAAGCAAAAAATGCACTAGTACAGTATTCTAAAAACCACTAAACACAAAAAGTGAAGTGAACTAACTGTACAGTATTCTAAAATTAACTAAAAACAAAAGGTGCACTAGTATTCTAAAACAAATCTCATTAGTCCCATCACTGCTAAGGATGTACTTTGTATGTAACTCTGGTAAACTCCAAACAGTTTTATTAAACTATAGGAACTCCTTAGCAGTCACGAAGTTACAAGTAATCAATAAAACAGAGCAAAGATAACAACACAACTACAGTACAGTACAGCAGAGTCTGTACAGCACTCAGTTCAGTGAACACCAATACACTGGTGCTTTCAACAGCACTACAGATGGCAAATCACTAATTCAACACACTATGTTTGTTCAATGAGAGATCGTTCAATACTGTATATGTGTCATAACAAGAATACTAAATATTCCCATATCCATTCCATTCATCAACAACTGAGGCATTAAATATAATGGATCCCAACACACTGTACTCTCCTGGTCTGTTGACACCTGTGCCTTCATTATTTCTTCAACTGTGAATATTACATGAGAAAGAAGACTAAGTGAAAGAGTTAAATTCAGCATAAGCAATGCTTTAGGGAAATGTCCACATTATTTGAGCACTCTGCTTTATAATTGCACATGCATTTATTATATATGATCAAACCCTTCACTAAGAGGTCTCCCACAAGCTGAATAAAATTGTCTGACAATAAGGAAGTGAAAGTCATCACACTGTAAGCATTATGACCGGGTAATTCTCCCATGAACGGAATACACCATCATCATCGTCCCCAGCGCCTTGCTCCCTCCTGGGAACTTTAAAACAAGGGATGACTGTGACAGGTCCTGGTCATTTCAGCTGTAAAATAACCTAGCCTATCCTAACCTAACTTCAGCAATGTCATCTTGATGAAGTCTGGTTATTCAGGCTGTTTAGGCTGTTAGGCGATTCGGCCATTTGCAAGCTTGGACGTTACAGCCTAAATGACTTACGGCTGAAACAACCAAGACCGACCGTGACAACACCTACTGACTATTTCTTCCTCACACAATGCTCTCACACTCTCAAACACTCCTCTTCCTCCTCCTACTCTTTCACCAGTTATCACAATACAGTACTATTTCACTTTCTTCTTTAATGCCACATAAGGTGTGCCTCTACCAACAATGCCCTCAATTTCACTTTCACAAACTTTCTTTGGCACCCAATCTTTGTGCATTCTTTGTATATATCCATTTCATTTCAATGTATTCCTCTAACCACTCAACAACTCCATCTCTCACTCCTACAGCACTATTTTCCACTTCATAATGCCCATAAATTCCACTATCATTTATGCTCTCCACTTTTCATAACTGTGGCTGTTTTAAGAAAGGTCACTGCAACCTAGACATCTCATCACTCACTGCCCAGCTTTCATTTCCATCATTCCCATATGACTGTTGGCAGCAAAACACTTTCAAGCAGGGCTCTTTAAACCTCTGTACTAACTCCCCTACCCTTAAAAATGGAACCGAGCTCTCAATTTTTCTTCTCCCTTAGAGTGCTCTCTCCTTCTCACCATCCATAATGCAATATTAAAACAATATAGCTCCCAGATACTTAAAACTTCCTCAAGCATTTCACCTCCCATCTGGACATCTGGACCCTGCAATTCACTGTTTCTTCTCTCTACTCTGTACTGCCTGCCAAAATCTACAGTATTTTCACACACCATTACCTTACTTTTCATATTAACTTTTAATTTTCTTCTGTTGCAAACTTCATCAAATTCATTCACTGCCTTTTGCAAATCAGTCTCACTTTTTGCAATCAAAACATCACCATCAACATTTTGGCATGCTACAAAACTCCATTCTCTGCCATTTAGATTCAGGTTTGTTCCTACACCTGCTGTCCTAGGATTCATCTGTTTGATAACTCCATCCATATATACACTGAACAACCAAGGTAAAATAACACAACCCAGTCTAACACCTACATCAATGTTAAAGAATCACTGAGCTTCCCAACCTTCACACATGCTGTAATACCCTCATAAAAAGATTTTGTTGGCCTCAACAAACTCCCTTCTACACCATATGTATATGCTGAACTCTAACACACACCATAATCCTTTCCAATCCACTCTATCATAAGCCTTTTCATAAATGGAACATGCAGCTTCTTATTCTTTGTATTGTAAATGTCCACTAAGGTCCTTATTTAAATATCTGAGCTAGGCATTCCCTATCCTTGCCAAACCCACCCTGTTCCCTGCCTATACTGTATTCTGTTATGCTATACACCCTCTCTATAAGCACCCTACCATATGCCTTTCCACTTTTCCTGGGATGTTCAATAAACTAACCCCTCAGTGCTTCTTACATCCCTCGTATCTGCCTTTTCCTTTATACAATGGAACCATTACTCTCTTTCTCTAGTTTTCTGGTACTTTCCCTGTATTCCATGCCAGTCTGAAAGCCTTATCACCATCCCCATGCCAGTCTGAAAGATTCATCATAATCATACTACAACAATCATCTGGAATGAGCTACTATATCATTAAAAATATGGAAAAAAAAGTTGTCATCTGATTAAGTGAAAATGTGATACAGTTAAGATGATATGGGCATATACAAAGAATGACCATAGATTGGGCATCACTGAATTTTTATGAAAGTGAGACTGAGGATAATGTGGGTTGAGACAGGGCTTTTTCGACATGGAAGAAAGTGAAAAAGTATAATGGTGCGAGATGGAAGAAGAAAAAGTCTGAAAATGGGAAAGGTACATGAGGATAAAACAGCCTAGAGGCAATTTCATCATGGCCATCCCCCCTCTGGAGGTTTTTCAGAAGGTGCATGACACTGGAGATGATGATGATGATGTGATAGTATTAATTATTAAATTATTCTACCACATAAAATCAATAATGCTAATTTGCAATACACAACTGCCACACCCCTTTTGATATATGGGTGCTACGTATCATTAACTTCTTCACTGACAAACCAGTCAGGTCCTGTGCATTCCATGCCGAGTTGTAATGGGATAAACTTTTTTGCATGGAAAATTATTTTTTGACTATTCATGCTTGCTCAGATGTACTGAAAGGCATACTGAGTTCATTTGTCGTTCGTTTTTGAAGGCTCCAACATGCTTGAATGCACCGGCCTTGGCCATTTAATGGCGGCTCTCTGTGCTGCTCATCTCTAACAGTTTCCCTATTCAGTCCCTTATCTCTGATGTCACATTCAATGACCTCATCCCAGGTCTTTTTCAGTATACTTCTCACAACCCCACCCCTAACATTAATACTTCTCACTTTCTGCACCCAATTATCATCCCCCACCCTCTCCACACCCCCAAACCATCTCAATCTACCTCTCCTCATCACAACACCAATACACTCCAGTCCCATCCCACCCCTCAACTCTTCCATCATAAACCTAGCCCCCCTAGGCCTCACACTCAGGGACGCACTGCACATCCACCTAATCAGTGTCAATTCTGTACGTTTGAGCCAGCAAAATCCCTCTTCCTTTGCTGCCAATCTCACTACCATACAGCATTACACTCCTAACACACGCTGCATACAAAGATCCCTTAGCATGGAGGGAGAGCCTTCTCAGTGTCAGAAGAGGCAACAGCTCCCTGAACTTCCTCCAACCACTCATCACTCTAGCCCCACCTCCAGCATATAACATGTCTCCCAAATAACAAAACTCTTCCACACACTCAAGAGACTCACCAGCAAGTTCAATCCTATCACACCCTACAATCTCCACAGGCTCTCCCAGACAGACCCACACATGAAATCAGCACTGTCTCGCAGTCTACCTCTAATACCACTACATCTCTTATGCATCCACTTATCACAGACGCTGCTCAAGATGGAATTACTTCCCGTACCCTTGTGGCAAACACAAGGCCACTCCTCCTCTTCTTTGACAGTACTGCCATCAGCCCTGGATACCAACACTTCTGTTTTATCTGCATCTACAGAGTACAATATAAAATCCAAATAAACAGATGCATATGATAATGATGATGATGTAATAGTAATTTCTCTGGGATTTATCATGCAGTTTAGGAAGCACCAAATTAATCAAAGTCAATGGCAACCTAAACTCAGTGGAACGACCAATGCCGTCAGCAGTCAAAGAGTTAATTACACAGCGTGCTAAGGCATGACAAAGTATTTTAAAGTCTGCCAGAATGGAAATTTTCCAATTTGATATACATGCTACATTAGAGTGTCACTCAAAGTTAATGGTTTTCAAACCGTGCATACAAATCTGTTATTTGTAACACAAAACCAAACCTGACTCTGTATATCCTCATAAAAATTAATCACATTATATCAGTTCATTTTACAATTATCAACTATGGACAAGTTTTCATGCTCAACCACGTAATATTTCACCTGCCAAACCATGTATGATAATCTTAAAATCTGATAACTACAGTGAATTTAAATCCTCCTTCAAAACTAGGATACACAGCTATCACCTCTATTTCACACCTCATTTTTCAATGGAGTCATAAAAATGCTCCTCATTAAACTGCACTATTCATTAAAAGTAATGTACGAAAAAGACTATTATCAAGAGATTCACAACAAACTTAAACAATATATCAATTGTTGTTGTGGCCCCATCTCACCTACATGTGAAACAGTGAACAGCCAGATAAAGCTGTCCTTTTCCTGCAGTCCACTACCCTCCTTTGTGGGGTAGAGTATGAAGTTAAATGTCTGAATATAATTAATAATCACAAGTTGATGGTAACAACTGAGGAAACTGAAACAATGCAATGGAAATACTGATCTCAATTTCTAGTCTAATTCTGTTTTAAACTGCCATGCTGTTAGTACGGCACTGTTTCTTGTATGCATAAGTCTCTCTCTCACTCTCTCTCTTTTTCCCTAACCATTCCAAGCTAAATGGTCTCTTGCAGCATTGTCCCCTACATCTGAAGTCCCTCCTCAGATTATCATCCCATATTTTCTATGGTCTGCCAGTAGGGTCTGATCCTTCCACATTCTGTACAGCCCTACATCCAGTTACTCTTACACATTCTTTTCACATCCCCAAACCACCTCTGGTTATGCATACACATCATGTTATTAACACTCAGTGCCTATGCATCCTCTTCTGTATGTACATATTATCCTACCATACAGTATCACACTATGCATACATGAAACATAAAGCTCTGACACAGCCAAAGTCCCTTCCCTGCCAGCATGGATAATAGTTGTTAAAATTTCTTCCAACAACAACTAATTCTTGCAACTGAGATAACTTCTGCACCACCACCCAAAATAATAATATCCTTTAATAAGTAAACCTCATATACACATCTACATTAGTCACTGCCTGTCTTGGCTGGACCACATGAATTCCCTTGCACATGGCACAGTCATATTACCTATAAACTTTACAGCCAACAGTTCTTATTGATTCATGTCTTATATGCCCAGCTTCCACAACACAATTTAAGATGGAGTAAATGCCAACCTCCTTTTTGAATAAGGTAAAAGACCACTTCCTACTCTGTTCATCCAACTATCTTTAATTCCTGTCTTTTCTACATTCATTTTCAAACCCCTGAACTGTGTACACCTCTACTTCTGAAAAATTTCTATAGCACCCTCCTCAAATGAGGGTGATGAGTTAGAGGGAGGGCAGACTGATAGTAGAAGGATAGGATAAATGAATGCACACTGTATGTGGCCATCCCCTCCAGGATTAAGTTCCCCTCTTGCTATCAGCAATTATTACAAAATCATCAGCATACAACATCTATGGTGGTCTACACCTGAAATCTCAAAACAGTCCTTCAAGCACCACAATAAACAAAAGAAAACTCAAAACAGATCTTAGGTACACACCCACTTTTACTGAAAAATCCTTGCCCTTTACTCCGCTTGCAGTCACATATGTTCTTGAGTCATCATACATTTTCACTACTCATGTCCAAGCCACTCTTCCAACATAAAATTTCCCACTGCCCACTGTACAACCTCTGTGGGCCACCCCAAGTAAACAATTCTCTCCTTTTATCCTGGAACTTCATCTGAACTATCTGAGTGTAGCTGCATCATCTGCTGAACCACTGACCACCAAAAAAGGCAAACTGCATCTCACCATTTTTTAAAACTTCCCTATTCATGCTCTCCCACACATTTTTGTTACCTGGACTAACAACTTCAGACCCTACAGCTGCCAAAGTCAAGTACATCTTTCCCCTCATAAACATTCACAACCACTCTTCAGTCATCTGGCACCACGTCCTCCTTCACAAGTACAATGGCTGTCAGTTTCCATCTTAACACTTACATAACCTAAAAGTTTCAATATTTCAGTAACTAACCCTAAACTACCAGCTATCTTGCCATCCTTCAATTATCTATTACTTTCTTTAAACAACTCCACTCAATTAGAGGAGGAGTTCCCTATCTGGTGCTGCTGGGTCCATGCTCTCCCAGTCCCAGCCTAACTCCACACAACATTCAGCAGTTTGTTAAAGGGTTCTCTCCAAGCACACCAGATTTCTGCCCTTTCAACATCCATGTTACTTAAACCCTTCTTCACACCCTGTTTGCCAGCTACATTTCCATTTCCACCTTACACTGCCTACCAACCCTGAACTTAAATCCCATGTTATTAAGGTTAACAAGAAAGCCCTTTATCCCATTTTTTTGTCTCTACCTACTTTCTTGGCGGTAGGTGGTGACAACCATCATCCATTTACTTGATGCAGTAATGCCTACTTCCTTAATCTTTACCATTTTTTGTGTCTGCCCTCCTCATTTCCTGTTTCTTCCATCCTTCCTGCCACTTTTTATTACTTTTCTTTCCACTCCAGGTTGCTCTGTACTGAGAGACAAACCTAATGGTTTCATGTAACCCAGGAACCATTTACAATTCTGGGTGACAACCATATAACCAAATAATGGGATGATGTGGAGCTTAGTTTGATGCCCGTGATAACTAGGTGAAGACACACATGTGGCATCCAACCAGGAACCAAACCTCTACACTCTTTCCCACACCCCACTGAGTGGTGGGGTGCTGTCTGCTGCAGGGGAGCATTGGTTCGCTGTAAACAGATGGCTCTGCAAGGGTAGTTGCATGCCTACAGTTGATTGGTTTGCTCGACTAGACGGACTGGGGCTGCTCAACAACAAGGCAACATACAGTACTTTCTTTTTTACTGTGATTAGCAGCTACTTACTACCATCCCTTTCCAAGCCCTAAACAATCCTTTCTCTTTTCACTAGTTTATCTACTGCATCATTCAATCACCATGATATATTCGAATATGTGGTCCATTTGGGGGAAGCGGTGGCAGAATCGGTAGAAAGGCGGCCTGCAGTCTCAGTGAACTCAAGTTCGAATCCCAGCTGGGGCAGGGAACAGTTTAAGGATTTGAATTTCTTAAAAAGCAGGCTTTTCTGATCTACTAGATGACCCATCAACATGTCATAAAAGTACCCCCGCTAATACTGGTACACCAGTCCTGTATGAGACCGCCCTAGCATGTATTCGATATGGATGGTGGGTGTTAACACTGAAGTGGTGACAGTGGAGATGTAGGAGGACTACTGGGCCCCAAGGAGGACTACTGGGACTTGGGAATAAGCCCTGAAGCCTTTGCCCAGAGTTGGATATGTGGGGGGAAAAAAAAAGAAAAAGAAAAAAATTGTCCAACCACTCTTAAGTTTACACATGGAATCTTGATTTTGTTTACATTAAATAATCTCTCCTGAATCAGTGGCATGCAACAGGTGTTCTGAACATATAATTAGCTTTTCATCTCAAACTGGGCTACCGTGGTACAGCTACAATACAAACACAGTGAGTGCTACACACAGACATTTGTGAGACTCGTGTAGATGCTGATGATACTGTGCATCTGTTGGGGGGGGGGGGGACTAAGCAGGTATTTATGTAACATGAAGAAACACTCTGTCCACTCTCCATAATTCTCTGGAAGTTGTCTTTGTTGGCATTCTTGCCCACTCTCTCTAATGTTCTGGAAATTGTCACTGTCAGTATCCTTGTCCACTCTCTCTTATTCTGTGAAAGTTGTCTTTGTCAGCATCCATGTCCATTCTCTAGTTCTCTTGAATCTGTCACTGTCAGCATCCTTGTCCACTCTAATTCTCTGGAAGTTGTCACTGTCAGCATCTTTGCTCACTCTCTATAATTTTCAGGAATACTTCATCATAAGCCTAACAGAAGAGGGTTTCTAGCTGAACATCGTTGTTACTGACCCTTCATCTCCAAGATCTCCAGCAGAATTGGGTCCTGTTCCTAAAATGCCCCCTTGTCCTGGCCCAGCTCCCAAGAGAACTCCTTCCCCTGGATCATTTCCAAGGAGTCCACCTTCCTCTCTTTCAGATCCCCATAGGTCTCCTTGATCTCCTCCAGATCCCAGAAGGCTTCCTCTTCCTCCTCCAGATTCCAAGAAGCCTCCATGTTCTCCTTCAGGTTCCATAAGCACCCCCTTTCCTCTTCCAGAACTCAAGAGGCCTGTCTGTCCTTCTCCCAAACCCAAAAGCCCTTCTTGTCCACCAAAGTCTCCTAGGAGGCCCCCATGTCTTGGACTATTACTTAAAAACTCTCTCGGTCTTGGACTTTCTCCCAGCAAGCCTCTTGATCTTGGGCTATCTCCAAAGAAGCCTCTCTGTCCTGGACCATCTCCAAAGAAGCCTCTCTGTCCTGGACCATCTCCAAAGAAGTCTCCCTGTCCTATGCCATCTCCAAGCAGGCCTTGTTTTTCACCACATAAGAAGCTTTCTTGTTCATCAAATTCTCCAGGGAAGCCTCTATGTTTGGGACCATCTCCCAAGAGGCTTGGTCCAGCACCATTTCTAATGATACCTTTCTGTCCTCCTCCATGACCTGGGAGGCCTCCTTGGACAACTCCTGGATCAAGAAGACCCCCATGATCTGAGAGAGCAGATGGTCCCAACTGCCTTGCCCCAGGAAGCCTTGGTCCCATGGGTCTTGGTCCTACAAGGTCTGGTCCCATGGGCCCTGGTTCCATAGGTCTTGGTCCCATAGGCCCTAGTCTAAGAGGCCTTGGTCCCATAGGCTCTGGTCCTATAGGCCTTGGTCCTACAGGCCCTGATCCTAAAGGCATTGGTCCTAGAGGCCCAGGCCCTGGGTGGCCTGGTCTTGGGTAGCCTGATCCTGGACCTGGGAAGCCCCAAGGACATGGTGGAGTTGGGAGAAGACCTGGTCCTGCTCCCAGCAGCCCCTGCCCTGCCCGATCCCCCTCCAGGAGAGGCATGTTGGATGGGAGGCCGGTACCCTGAAGGTTCGGCAGCAGGTGGCTGCAGGGGGATGCCACGTTAACAGGCTAATACACCACCACCAGCATAATACATACCACCAAGAGGGGAACATATTACTCATACTGATCAACACTAAAATGACACTAGCAAATATAAATTGAATCAATGAGAAAAATGTACTTAAAAGAAAAAAAGTTTTTTTTTATCCAGTACTGTACTGTATAAACAATATTGCTTCCTAACTGAAACTTCCAAAACAATGTCAGGGATAACTGATAAAATGGGAAGAATTAACAGACTTTCTTAATTATTCATTTCAGTAGGAGACAAAACTGTAAGCTGCAATGCACCATCTGTAACTGCATCAATGAATGTGAGCCATGCAAAACAATACCATTCAGAACATGTATGCCTAAGAAGAAAATTGGAATATACAGAAATACCTGTAGAACAAATCATTTACATCAGTAACACTAAGGTCATAAAACAATACATCCAAGTTGCAGTGCTGGCTCCATTAAAGTTCATCATTAATAAAAGAAGTTACCCGAGTCATATCACATAATTATGACTTCCATTAGAAAAAGACTGAATACCTCACAGTATTAAAACACTATGGAAACTGTTTTATCTACTCCCAAAATAATTCATACACAAAATAAGAGCACTGATGTGTAAAAGTCTACATTGGGAGAAGGAATTACTTAAAACAGATCATTTTTATATTTAATATTCTGAAAAATTTCTTTCTATAATCTACACACAAAATTTATGCTTTATAAATACTGTACTAGTCCAGCAGTTTGTATTATACATAGGAACATTAATTAGCAAGTCCAATACAAGTATGTTCAGTGCTTGCAGAATGGTGTGTATTTAAGAACTGTATACGATATAGTAACGACCTGATTTACGACTGGGCTGCATCAAGTACGAACCGACCGCACACAACTGATCACAAACCGATGTCGATTTAACATGGGTTCGACACTGACAAGTTGGGGGCCTAGTGCCACATACCCTAAAATCTTAAAAAACACTTCTGCCACCCACCTGATGTACATCGCAGGCTGGTTCACCAAGAGTCCTCCCGAGGCTGAGGAGAAAGCTGGAGGACCTAGGCAATCACTCCAGGTCATCAGAAGGAAGTGATGAGCAACTGAGAGAGTGAAGTGGTGAGGCCAAGGGAAAGTGTTGCAATGTGGTGGATGGTGGGCGATGTAATAAGGCAGCAGGAAAGCAATATGATGAGGCAGCGAGAGAGATTATGGGCTTCTGCAATCTTGTTCCTCTCATATATGTCTTTTTGGCACTTATCAATGTCCAGTCAAGGGAAAGGCTGTATCTTACCATTTTAGGTTTGCCCTCAATAACACCATGTTTTCCACTGGGGTTAGCATCCTTACCTGACATCTTTTTCAAGTCACAAGTTTCAGTATTTTGACTACAGCTTTTTTTTTTTCAGTCAGGAATTGTTTATTACCATATTTCTAAGACAGGCACTGGCAGAATATTCTCGCCAACCCACCAGTCATCTGCTTTCAGCTCTACCCGTTTCCATCTACACACCTCACTCTCTCTTTTAAAAAATGAAATTGTCTTAGTGTATGAAGTTCCTTCTGTGGAAAATAAATTACTTACATAAATATGCACATCGATGGTACCAGCCTGTCTCCTGTGTTACACACACAGCTTGCTGCTTACTTTTGGCTATACTCATTCCCGTCAAACTTGTGCATCTCAGTCTCACTTTACTGTATTCCCTTTTGTGGAAAATAATAAAATGTTCATGCATATATCCATGCTGGCAGTGCCAGCCTGTCTCCTTTGTGTTATACAGCTAGTTGTCTGCTTTTGTCTTTACTCGTTACCAGATACGCATCTCACTTTCACCGTGTATAAATAATAGCAGGCGTGGGAGAGTGGCCATGTGCAGTTTGCCACAAAGGTGTGGGAAGTAATTCCACCTTGTGCAGTGTTTGTGATAAATGGGTGCGCAAGAGATGTAGTGGTATTAGAGGTAGACTGCGAGATAATGATGATTTTATGTGTGCGGCGTGTCAGGGAGAGCAGGTGGAGATTTTTAGGCATGAAAGGATTGAACTTGCTGGTGAGTCTCTTGAGTGTGTGGAAGAGTTTTGTTATTTGGGAGACAAGTTATGTGCCGAAGGTGGGGCTGGAGCTAGCTCGGTTGCTAGGGTGAGAAGTGGTTGGAAGAAGTTCAGGGAGCTGTTGCCTCTCCCGACATTGAGAGGACTCTCCTTACGTGCTAAGGGGATCTTTGTATGCAGCATGTGTTAGGAATGTGATGCTGTATGGTAGTGAGACCTGGGCAGTAAAGGAAGAGGATATTCGCAGGCTTAAACGTACAGAAATGACAATGATTAGGTGGATGTGCAGTGTGTCCCTGCGTGCAAGGCCTGGGGGGGCTGGGTTTACGATGGAAGAGTTGAGAGGTAGGATAGGACTGGAGTGTATTGGTGTTGTGATGAGGAGAGGTAGGCTGGGGTGGTTTGGACATGTGGAGAGGATGGGGGATGATAATTGGGTGCAGAAGGTGAGAAGTGTTAATACTGGGGGAGGGGTTGGGAGGGGTAGACCGAGAAAAACATGGGACTAGGTCATTAGGTGTGACCTTAGGGTTAAGGGATTGAACAGGGAGGCTGCCAAAGATCAAGCAGCATGGACAGCCACCTTTAGGTGACCAAGGCCGACACATGCAAGCATGTTGGAGCCTTCAAAAACGAAACGCAACGAAACAAAATGTGGCTAAGTGGGTTACAGCACTCTGACTGAAGGGTCAGAGGTTCGAGTCTACCCAAGGATCATTGGTAGACATCTGGAAGGGCATCCGGTCATATAGTGCTAAACGCTCCAAAACCAAATTCCTTTACCCAAGGGTAATGCCTTAGCCCTTATTCAAAAAAAAAAAAAAAAAAAAAAAAAAAAAAAAGTCCTCAGTACCTGAATCTGTAGAAGTATTCAGTGTGGATGATACAGGCCTATAGTAGAACGGTATGATAAGGGAAATGCATTATTAATAAGTAAAATGCAGTTTGGTGCAAATTATGAGTGGTTGTATAACAACCATACAATGGTGTCCAACGGAAAATTTGTATCGACAGCATCTTAAAAACATAGAAACATAACTCCCATTGATAAACAGGGAGACCAGGCAGTGCATCCGCAGTGCATACACAGACATCACAAATACTGTATAACCAACTTTCATGACCGTTAACCCAAAACTGGGTTATAGCAGGATCACATACCAAATAATCGTATACCAGGTCGTTACTGAACACAGCATTATGAAGGGAATGTAAAAGCTGCTTGCAGTCAATTACTATTAAGCTCTGTATCTACAATACATCGACATCTCAAAACAGCCAAAATCTAAATACACTACTGTAATGGAAATCATAAAAAAAAGGACACAATGTGATTATGGTATACAGTGACTGAAATTTGTTCTTTTGGTCACACAGTGAGGTATAGTCATTTTCATCATCACCATCTGGACCTCCTTTCCCACTCTGGGGCAGGGTGAGGAGTGGCAACATCCAGACAACCCAAGCTTGCCCAATTCAATGGGCCAAGCTTCCATTCGTTCGTTATTCAAGCCTTCAAAATCCTGGCTCCATATGATTGCCCCCTCCCCCCCCACCCCACCCCCACCCAAAAAAAAAACACGTTCTGTAGCTTTACATATACTTATCCGATAGAGCCAATCGGAATGCTGTCACGCCAAAAGGAGGTGCCACATCCATGGTCATGCACTTCTCCGCACAAAATTCATCCACCCAGCACGATCTCTTGTCAGTCCCTTAACCTCACTAACTTCTATAACTCTTCCTCACTCACTCATCCACCATATCCCTCCACTTTCTCCTTGGCCTACCTTGGCTCCTCACTCCTTCAAATTTGCTCAGATATACCTTTTTCACCACACTACTGTTATCCATTCTCACCACATGACCATACCATCTCAGTACACTCTCTTCAATTTTGGTCTACACAGACTTCCTCACTCCGCATCTTTCATGAATCACATTATTCCGTATCCTATCCACCCTCTGCATCCCACATACATTCCTCAGCAGTCCCATCTCCATTGCTCTTACACTTGACTCTTCATCTTCATACCACACAATGGTCTCACATCTGTATGTTAAAGCTGGCACCAACACTCATTCATGTAAGCCTTGTGCAGTTGCAGCACTCAAGCCTCTGTTTCTTCTCAAGGTCTTCATTGTACCATCTACTTTCCTTCCTTGTGTCACTCTATTTTCCACTTCTCTAACATCTACTTTCCTTCCTTGTGCCGCTCTATTTTCCATTTCTTTAGCAAATTTTCCTCTCTTTTCTATCACTGTACCCAGGAATTTGAACTCTCACCAGTCTGGTGCCTCTCCATTCACTGTAAAATCACACTGGGAGTCACCTTCTCTCTAAATAATTATCACTTTATTCTACATTTACTCTCAAGGCACAATGCTCACAGACATCTACAAAACTCTGCACTAGTCTACCAAGCTCTTGTCCGGTATTTGCAAGTAGTACTGCACCATCAGCACACAACAAATTTGAGATATTCCATCCATCATCATTCATTACCAATGCCATTCCTCTCTCAATTACTCGTGTTTTTACTTCTCTCATCACCCCATCCATACATATATACAGTATATTGAACAACCATGGGGACATTACACAACCCTGTCGCACGCCCACAATGACCGTGAAACATTCACTTAGATGCCCATTTACCCTTACACATGCCTCAGTACCATCGTAAAAACTCTTGACGGCACCTAGCAGCTTACCATCTACACCATACATGCGCAAAACCTTACACAATTCTTCTCTGTCCACTTTGTTGTATGCTTTTTTCAGATCCATAAATGCCATAAACAACATATAGTCCTTCTCCCCTATTGGTCTCACTGCAAATATTTGATCCATACATCCTCTGCCACTCCTAAAGTCACTTCTTTACTCACTAGGACTTCTGATTTCTCTCTTACTTTCTCTATAATAATTTTTCCATATACCTTCTCTACAACACTCAACAGACGACTTATCCATCCATCCACCCATCATCCAATCCTATGTTTCCCCATGAGAAGCATAGGAGCCCGGGGCTAGGCAAGTTGGTCCTGACATTTAAAATGAGAGTGACCAACCTCACTCATCCCTGAGTGACATTACGTGAGCAATAAACCCCAACCACCCTGGCTGGAGCACTGTAATTACCCACTAAACCACCAAGCGCCAAAATTTGGTTATATAGTTACCACCCAGCATAGTGAATGGTTTCCCGGTGTACAGGAAACCATCTGGCTTGTCACTCAGTGTAGAATCACCCACAGGCAGAAGGACGAGAAAAGAATGAAGGAGAGAAAGACATACATATATAACGCCCAAAGAAATAGGCAACACCCAATTCACTCATCGTTTAAACCCCTAGAATCCGGGCTCCAGGCTCCACAGGATAGGTACAGTCGACCACAGAAGTTCGTCCCTCTCAGCGTGCGTGATACGAGCCTTTTGATCTGGGAACACTGTATGAGATAGAGTTGACAGGTATGGTCTTAAATGGCCAATATTAAAGAAATGTTTTCGGAGATAAGAACACATTCCCTAAGATAGTATTAATTTGTATTAATTTGCAGCAGGTGGGATGATAACGTTATTGTGAAATGTATGACAATAGTGTAGGAAGATTCTCCGTTACGGACACAGACGCACAGGATTATTTGGACTGGGCTGATGTTGCCAGCAAGTATTATATGAAATATTATAGAACGTTTGCAGTCCTAAAGCTGAGGTTGCAAGAAAACATTAATTACAATGTCAGTTACACACTTAACAAACACAGAAACTGACAGTCCGCGTTTTGCGAGTTCTGTTTTGCAAGTTAAACCACTTCCCTTCCTGACCTCTCTCTTCACTCGTCTCTCCTCTACCCAGCCATGCTTTGCCATCATCCACGTTTTATCGCAAATGCTGAAAAGCTTATGTCTGTTGGCAGAGTGTGCAAAGTGATGAATATAAGAGTGTTAAATGAGCTTCATTTTCTCCTCTATCGTTATGAAGTGTTATCCATGACAAATATAAATTTTACTAACATGAATAAATCGTCACTGTGGTGGTTAGCAGACATAACTCATCACCATTTATATAACATATGACCATCGTTAATACATTGTTCCAAATACACTCCCTCTTCACCCACCTCCCCATCTCCTCCCCTCCCCTCCCCTCCCCTCCACCTATCACTGTCTCCATCACTCCTCCCCCCTCCC
>JAGKTI010001758.1:0-12178 GCA_018397915.1 Birgus latro
GAATATCCTCTTCCTTTACTGCCCAGGTCTCTACCAAACAGCATCATACTCTTAACACATGCTGCATACAAAGACCCCTTAGCACGTAAGGAGAGTCCTCTCAATGTCAGGAGAGGCAACAGTTCCCTGAACTTCTTCCAACCACTTCTCACTCTTGCAACGGAGCTAACTCCAGCCCCACCTCTGGCACATAACATGTCTCCCAAATAACGAAACTCCTCCACACACTCAAGAGACTCACCTGCAAGTTCAACCCTCTCACGCCTAACAATCTCCACCTGCTCTCCCCGACACGCCGCACACATGAAATCAGCATCATCTCGCAGTCTACCTCTAATACCACTACATCTCTTGTGCACCCACTTATCACAAACACTACACAAGATGGAATTACTTCCCACACCCTTGTGGCAAACTGCACATGGTCACTCTCCCAATTTGATATTTCATCCAGTCCTGGGGCTTTCCTTTCATCTTGAGTTTCCAGTAATTTGTACACTTCCTGCACTTCCACCTTTATATCTTTTATCACTACATTCCTAGTCACTCCCTCCCCCTCCACAAACTCCCCTTCATTAGTAAAAACCGACTGGAAACGTTTGCTCACTTGCATTGCCGCATCTTTATAGACCTCTCCTTCTACTTTCAGTTTGGCGATTCCTTCCTTTTGTTTCAATTTGCCGTTAACAAATCTATAAAACAATTTGGGTTCGTCCTTCCATTTGTTGATTATTCCTTTTTCAAAGTTCCCTTCTTCCTCTTTACAAATTCTTGTATATTCATTTCTAGTTCTTTTATATTCTTCCTTTGTTCTGTTATTACCTCTCTTTCTCCATTTGTTCCACACCATGTCCCTCTCTTTTTTTCGCTATCATACACTTTCTATTAAACCACTCCTTTTTCCTGTTTTCTTTCCCACTTACTTTTGGAACATATTTTTCCACTCCTGAAATATAGAGGTCAAGAAAGATATCCCACTTCCTCTGAATCTCTCTTGTTTCTCTGAATTTTCTCCAAGCTGCATTTTCAAAATATTTTCTCAATTCTGTAAGCAAGGGCTGATGGTTTCGGGACAATTCGCCGTCAAGTCAAATTCCCCGTCACAGCAATAACAAGACAACTCGCCGTCATTAATGAAGACAGCTATGAGTGATCTGTCTATCTATTGCCAGACGCCATAATCCCGTAAGGGGTGGCCATTTGACTTTGAGTTATTTGTTTTACGAGGAGGGTTAATATGAAACAGAACTTAGTATCCCTTTCGATGGCTGAATAGCATCACGCATATTTCGCCAGGAATAAGTTTCGGTGCCCATTTTTAAAAAAATGCAGTGTGAAACTATTTTTGAAAGCCTTAGTCATCAGCAGTAAAGGAAAAAAATAAAAGCTATAAAGAAGTCATTAGCAAGGACTGATGGTTTTGGGACAATTTGCCATCAAGTCAAATTTGCCGTCACAACAATAACGAGACAATTCACCATCATTAACCACTTAATCATGGGCCGTCACCTTCATGACGCTCTGTGGCAATGGCTCGAGCCACGGGCTGTCAGTTGGGTGCTTCTGTGTTGTTTTTAATTAGCCGGGGCTTTCAAGATATAAATATATATAAAAAATTTGGGGAGAAGCCTGAGTGATATTTATATTCACCTAGACAAACCTAATTTAGTATGTACTGTCAATATTTTCAACGACGTATTTCATAACATATACATTAGCAGCTGATTTTGAACCCTTTTATACCCAGATACGTATCTAATTCAGTTCAATGTCATCCTTGAAGGTGTAATCATGTCGTCGTCGCTCCTATCCACTTCCGCTTCTTTGGCGGCGATTTTAAAATGCCCTGTGACCTTTACCCCAACAAAACATCATGTGAGAAGCTGTAAATGACTGTAGATATATATAAGTGTAATAAAGTAATAGGAATGTAAAGTGTGAGTGTGAATATGAATAAGAAATGACCGAATATGAGCTGCGAACTAGTGCGTGTGGGAGGCTCTCATTTTCAATTGCTTTCACAGTGTTTTTTTTTTTGTGGGAGTATGGATACGTGTAAATAATTGAATAGTGTTTGTAGTGATAATATTAGACATTGGTATTCATCTTACGGGCTGTGGGGAAGTTTAAACTGGAGACTTCGTTACCCTACTTCAGAATTCTCCACAAGTCCTACGGTAGTCGACGAGTGCTGAAAAAAACATCCAAGGAGAAAGCAGAAGGTATGTGCCATATCGTTTTGTTTTGTTTTGTTTTGTTTTTGAAGGCTCCAACATGCTTGCATGCATCGGCCTTGGTCACCTAATGGCAGCTCTCCACGCTGCTCGATCCCTGGCAGCCTCCCTGTTCAGTCCCTTAACCCTTAAGTCACACTTAATGACCTCGTCCCATGTCTTTCTCGGTCTACCCCTCCCAACCCCTCCCCCAATATTAACACCTTTCACCCTCTGTACCCAATTATCATCCCCCATCCTCTCCACAAGCCCAAACCACCTCAGCCTACCTCTCCTCATCACAACACCAATACACTCCAGTCCCATCCTACCTCTCAACTCTTCCATCGTAAACCCAGCCCCCCCAGGCCTTGCACGCAGGGACGCACTGCACATCCACCTAATCATTGTCATTTCTGTACGTTTAAACCTGCGAATATCCTCTTCCTTTACTGCCCAGGTCCCACTACCAAACAGCATCACACTCTTAACACATGCTACATACAAAGACCCCTTAGCACGTAAGGAGAGTCCTCTCAATGTCAGGAGAGGCAACAGCTCCCTGAACTTCTTCCAACCCCTTCTCACCCTAGCAACCGAGCTAACTCCAGCCCCACCTCCGGCACAGAACATGTCTCCCAAATAACGAAACTCCTCCACACACTCAAGAGACTCACCTGCAAGTTCAACCCTCTCATGCCTAACAGTCTCCACCTGCTCTCCCCGACACGCCGGACACATGAAATCAGCATCATCTCGCAGTCTACTTCTAATACCACTACATCTCTTGTGCACCCCCTTATCACAAACACTACACAAGATGGAATTACTTCCCACACCCATGTGGGAAACTGCACATGGCCACTCTCCCTCTCCTCTGATTGTACTGCCACCGACCCTAGATATCATCACTTTTGTTTTATCTGCATTTACGCTTAAGCCCTTGTACCCCATACCATCTCTCCACTTCTTAAATCTTTCCTCCACCACCTTTTCATTCTCTGCAATCAACACCAAATCATCAGCATACAACATCTCCCATGGGAGTCCATTTTTGAAGTCACGTGAGAGGGCTTCAAGCACCATGATAAACAACAAGGGACTCAAAACTGACCCCTGATGCACACCAACATTCATGGAAAACTCATCACTCAAAGCTCCATCCACTCTTACCTGGGTGCGAGCACCCATGTACATGGCCATAACCACCCTAACTAGCCATTCTTCCAACCCTAGCTTTCTCATTGCCCACTTCACCACCTCTCTAGGGACTCTGTCAAAGGCCATTTCCAAATCAACAAAAACCAAATACAATTCCCTTTTCTTTCCAATATATTTTTTCTGAAGCTGTCGAACAATGAATATGGCATCAGTGGTCCCCCTGCCTGGCATAAACCCAAACTACATCTCATCGATATTCACTCTTTCTCTAATCATACCTTCTAGAACTCTCTCCATTACTTTCATTATCTGATCTAAGAGCTTTATACCTCTGTAATTTCCCCTTTCCAGGGCATCACCCTTTCCTTTGTACACATTTACAATTACACTGTTCAGCCAATCATCTGGGACAACACACTCATATATAATCATATTTATCAGGTCAGTGACTAACCTCACCCCAGTATCTCCTGAGGCCTTCAACATTTCGGCAGTCAACCCAGACACACCTGCCGCCTTCCCCACCTGCATCCTGCCTATTGCCTGACTCACAGTAACAGCGTCAATCAAAGGCCAAGGGCCAAACACTGGATCAGCTGGCTCCAAACTTTCTCTATCCCAATCAACCTCCTCATTCAACAATCGGTTATAATGCTCTCTCCATGCATCTTTAATATCCTCACTGTTCACCACTACCCGTCCATCATCATTCTTCACACACTGCTCACCTACAATTCCCGATTATCCCTCTTCACCTGATTTGCCACCCTAAAAATCATATTTTTCCTTTCTCCATGATTTAGATTATCAAGTAAAAGTCTCTGTGACTCAGACTTTGCCCTGTATACCTCTCTTCTAGCCCTGTGCTTGGCAGCCAAGTACTCCTCCCTGTTGCCACCATTCTTCCATTCCCGGAACAGCCTTCTTTTCTCCTTAACTGCAGCTTCTACACCCTCATCCCACCACCAAGTTACTTTATGCCTTGGTGGGCCTCTTGTCCAACCTCATATTGCATCGGTAACTCTCAAGAGGTTGTTTTTAAGGGCTCTATACTGTTCATTAATGCCTCTATCTACGGCTTCCTGTTCAGCCACCACTCTCCTCATCTCACTATAAAAGGCATCCCTTACTGATTGGTTTCCCAGCTTCCATATTTTCCTCCTAGGTACATATGTCCTCCTTCTCATCACTCGTTCTTTAAGCACCATGTCACAAATCAACAGTTTGTGCTGCTGCACACACTCCTCGCATCCTATAACTTTAACAGCTCTCACTAATCTCCTATCAACCCTCCTGACCAGAACATAATCAGTCTGACTACTATTTCCCCCGGACTCGTTCGAAATCAACCGGCTGGTTCTTTTCCTAAAATGTGTGTTGCACACAATCATGTCCATAGCCTCCCCAAGCTCGAGTATACTTTCCCCTTCTGCATTCCTCACACCATATGCGCATCCTCCATGGACTCCTTCATAACCTTGAGCTACTTCACCCACATGACCATTTAAATCCCCTCCCAGAACCACTACCTCATCATCACCCATACCACTCACTACACGTGTTAAATCTTCCCAAAATCTATCCTTCTCTGCGTCATCCAATCCTACCTGTGGAGCATATGCCGATATAACTGAAATAATTTTCTGCCCGATCAAAATTTTCACCACTGATTTTTGGCAAATATTTTTATAAAGTCAATCGGAGCGTGAATTACCCCCGATGGGAAGTGCCAGGGCTGCCTTCCACAACCCCACGGTTTACTGGTTAATGAAGACAGCTATGTGTCGTGCCGCTACCCAGGTGTCGTTACGGTATTTCTCGGGAATAAATTCTTCCGTATTTAATATTAAGTGGTAGCGTAGTTTAACTCCGCCTCGACACAGGTAACGCACGACATGGGGGGACTTCACTAAAATGCCCCGACACACATGTACTTAAAACTGGGAACTGGAAGAAGTGAAAAAGTAATATGGCTTTTCTAGGCTTTAATTACAAAATAGTATTTACAAAAATCTACAAATAACTCTGAGGTAATTCCCACCTCATTTCACTACGTGCATAAGTACCTAAAAACCGCACATACACGTCTACTCTTAAAATCACTGGAATATTAACACTATTTTAATAAAGCAAAGCCAGTCTTGTAAAAACTCACTAGTGCTGTTATATATATATAGCACTCTTTAGTTATTCATATATATGAAATCACTGTTACATCAATATAAGAAAAACACACTTAAACATTTAAAATCTTAACTCCCTCCATTTCAAACTAGGAGTCCTTACTAGTTCTTAGACTCCTTTCGTTTTCTAACTAGGAGTCCTTACTAGTTCCCAGACACAGACAACTAGGAGTCCTTACTAGTTCCCAGACGACAGACAAATAAATAGCACGCTAGTCAATTATACCCGCGGTCACAAAGCATGTACTTTCACTTACTACCAGTAATGCTCTCATGCTGGCTCCCTGGAACTTTACTCTCGGCTATACAGCGACGTCTCTGCACCAAGCGCGCCAAGCTGTCTCACCGTCCTCCAGCTCTCTGTCTGCTCTTCGCCAAGTTCTAGTCTGAACTGAGGTCTGTACCCCTTTCTGGCCTCAAAAGGTTGCCAATATTCGCCAGCAGTCATATGGGGTGTGGTGGGTGATGATGATTCACCCACTCACCCAGCGCCGTCACCCACATGTCACCCGCTTCACCCACCGTAGAGGCCCGATCAGACTCGCTGTGTCAGCACGCTCTCTCACGGTCTGAACTGCCTAGCCAACACTTTTCCTGTGTAAACAACTCGACCAACACCACCCGCACTACTCCTCTCTCTCTCCTCCTCCCTCCTCCATTCACTTCTTCCTCTCAACCTCTCTTCCTTATTCCATCTCCCTATTGCCCACAGCTGTACACCGAATCGCTACTCTTTCTCCCCTGTCCGCACTTCATCCTTAACTCACTTCCGGCAGGCGGTGTCATTTGCACCTCTGTCACCGCTGTGTGTCTTACACCTGCTTGAGGGGATGCATGTCGGCTTCCCGACATATGGGTGATCTATCTGTCAATTACCAGATGCCATAATCCCATTAGAGGTGGCCATTTATGAATTATTTGGCCATTGTAATGTCACAAAAATGGTTATTGTTGTTGCTGTCACTGTTTATGGTCTGAGGATGAGCATTTGAATGGCTTGGTGGGCTGGGCGCCAGGGGAGACTCGGTCGGGCGGCCAGTAAGTGCTCGGCTGGCACTGACGTCACGCGACCAATCACCAAGTGAATCTTTTGTTGGCTGGGAGGAGCGCCGGATCCCGGCCTTTTTTCAATTTTTTAACACTTGTGGTGCGTGATAGCAGGTATTTAGTGCGTGATAAAAGTATTTGGGTAGTTTTTTATACAGGCGCGATAGCAATAAAATGCCATAGTAGAACCTGCGATAGCCGAGGGTGGGGTGTATACGAATTTATGCTTTAATGATCACCAAGATACTCTCATATTTCAGCTCTTGATTGGCCCCGTCCCATTTTGTTGATTGCCATGATGAAGAAAAATTTTGGTAAAGCACAGAATATTGCTGTCCAAGAGGTGGACATCATGAACGTCATCTGTCAGTCATGGCCACCTCATATAGTCATAAGTCCACCCACTGCTTCCTTCCCCCCATTGGCTCATGTGTTGATTCTGTAGGTCCAGTGATATTGTACAGCATCGTTTTTCCCATCTTCCATTACGAATTGTCTGAATTGATAAGTGAATTGGTGTGTTGAGTGATTGTCTGTGTTGTAGTTTTAGGAAGATAAAATGATTATTCCCCTTCCTTCTGTCTACGGGTGATTCTACACTGAGTGTCTAGCCAAATGGTTTCCTGTACACCAGGAAACCATTGACTGTGCTTGGTGGTAACCATATAACCAAACTATGGTTCCTGGTGGCTTATTGGGTAATTATGATGCTCCAGCCGGACTGATCCTGTGTAGGCTTTTATCCAAGGGGTGGTTGGGGTTTATTGTTCACGTAATGCTGTTCAGGGATGAGTGAGTCTGGTTACTTTTATCTTAACTGTCAGGACCAGGGAAGGAATATGGAAGAATTATCATAGAGAAAGTATGAGAGGTATCAGAAGTCTTAGTGAGTGATGAACAGGGTGGATTTAGGAGTGGCAGAAGATGTGTGGATCAGATATTTGCAGTGAGACAGATAGTGGAGAAAGCTTGTGAGAAGAACTATAGGGTGTGTATGGCATTTATGGATCTGGAAAAAACATACGACAAAGTAGACAGAGAAGGATTGTGGGAGGTTTTGAACATGTACAGTGTAGATGGTAAGCTGCTAGGTGCCGTCAAGAGTTTTTATGATGGTTTTGAAGCATGTGTAAGGATTAATGGGCATCTTAGTAAATGGTTCACGATCAGTCTGGGCTTGCAACAAGGTTGTGTGATGTTCCCATGGTTGTTCAATATATATATGGATGGGGTGATCAGAGAAGTAAAAACATGAGTATTGGAGAGGAGGATGGCGTTGGTAATGAATGGTGATGGATGGAATATCTCAAATGTGTTGTATGCTGATGATGCAGTACTAACAAATACTGGACAAGGACTTGGTAGACTATTGCAGAGTTTTGCTGATGTCTTGAGAGTCGTGCCTTGAGAGTAAATGTATAAAAGAGTAAAGTAATGGTTATTGAGGGAGAAGGTGACTCCCAGTGCGATGTTACAGTGACTGGAGAGAGACTGGAATTGGTGATATTAGAAGGCAAACCGCACTCACCGGCCTCACACCGGCAACTGACCGGGGCCCGGCTGCTCACTGCAGGACCCTTCCGGTGATGTCACCATTTGTGATGTAACAGGTGTAGGTGTGCACACACACACACACACCAACAGCACAATGCACTAACACTCTAGTCCCCTCTTCTTAATTTGACGAAAGATTCCACGGAAGAAGCTGGATGGTCTGTTGGCGTCTGATTCACACTATGTATCCAATACATAGACTTTTGTGTGAGTACCATGAACACCCGATACGCACTGTGCATCCAATACATAGACTTTTGTTTCATTTCTATCAAGACCCATTGTGCGGCCACATACAGGTATGTGATGTCTCTTGAAGTATTATAAACCTTCTAGTCTCGGCTGACTGCTGCACACAGCAACACGGTCGAGGCACCTGTCTTGGTGAGACAGTCAGCCAGTTGTTGTGATGTATCCACACCCCTCGCTCCAACATGTCTTGTAATACAGCAATATCAATGCGCAGTCTCCTGTCTTCTATGCTCCTACAGGAGTAAAGGGCGTCCACCAGACTCTTGTTGTCAACGTAACACTTTATTTTGATTTTTCCAATCCAAAGTCCTTATGCAATATGTTGGCGAGATATACAGCAGTTTCCCCACATTCAAGCAGCACCAACACCTAAGCAGATGAGGCAGATTTGATGACCCTCCTGATCTTTCTTGTCTGCCCGAATATAGGACATCTTGCCTCACTAGTATCTCGTAGGAAGATGACAAAACCTCCCTGAGGTTGGCAAATGAGGCATCCGAAAAGCACTCTGTATAACAGTCGTTGATTGGCCCCATTCTTGGAATGTATAGCCTCATGTTATCAGTCTTCACCCTTGAGAATACCTTATTGACTCTAAGCAAATCCGCTACGGTAGCTTGGTTGCCAGTCACACTCAACTCACATACGTCAAAGGCAGTATCTGGCCAAGTGTGTGTGGCAAACCAGTTGAGTTGCCCAATTAATGCTCGGTACTCCGTTTTCTCAGACTCGGACAGTTGTCCTGATTTTACTGCTGCACGATGTCTACTCAGCGTGACTGGTTTCAAAGATGAAACATACTGGAATTGGTCGAGTGTTATGCTGCCATCGATGTTGGAGACAACATTGAGACCAACGTATTTGAAGCATTCGATTCCAAACTGCCAATGAGGAATATTTGACTCAAGCGGTCTATCACTTGCTGCTCGAACTCATGTGTACCAGCCCATAGGAAGTCGTCGACATAAATTCATACAATGCCTTTGACTTTGCCACTATTGCTCCAAGAGAACAGCTCTGAATCCAGTGATGACACTTTAGCTCCGAGACTCAACAGTTGATACCAATGCCTAGTAGCATCACAAAGGCCATAAACAGTTTTCTATAGTCTCCATAACATACCATTTACATATTCAGGCGGAGGACGTAAATGAACAACTCTCTCAATGTTGTTATCTTGCAAGTAGGCAGTTTTCACGTCCATAGCAATCCCACTGGTTGGTGGTGGCCAAAGAAAGTGCCAAACGCACAGTTTCTTTTGAACAAGTAGGAGAGTCTTTTCAGAGATCCAATGTGTCTTCCTCAAATCCTCTGGCAACTAAGCGGGCTTTATCAATAGGCTTTCCATTTTTCAGTTTTTCCGTCACAACCCATCGAACTGTTATGGCACCTTGCCCAGCATCATCTACTTCCTCACACACATCATTATTCTGCCAGTTTGTCATTTCATTTTCCTTGGCGCATAATACGGCCTCAGAGTTGAAAAGAACAAGCATTTCTGCGTCATCATCAACCACTTCCCATGTGCTAAAATCCTTCTGCAAATCTATCCAATCAGTGCTGCTGTCAGAGACCCTCTTCAAATTGTAGCAGTGTTTGTACTTTCCAGTGGCTTTACCTGCCCGACTCACAATCGTTCCAGACACCAACTCTTCGCTTTCTGAATGTATTCCCTTTATAAGTTCACCAACAGAAACTTTGGGAGGCTGATTAACCGGAAGAGAAACTGTGGGAGGCTCATCAGTCGGAACCACACCATCTTCCGACTTGTCATCTGGTGGATAATCATTGAACACTTGCGAAGAATCGTCATTAGGCTTCTCCTGGATAACATTGTTCTTCTCATCACTGCTGACATCGCCCTCAACTGTAGTATTTTGCTCTGGCACACGTGCACTCGCACGTATACACATCCGTGTCTCACCAGAATTTGTTTCCCACCTCTGCCTATTACTATTCCGGGACCGTGCCACTCATGACTGTCATTTTTTTTTGTAGAAGACTTCATCTCCATTTTCGATGTCGTTTAAGTCACTTGAACGTATGTTGTGCCGCAGAGCCCTAGCCAAACGTTCATCTGATTCAGTCTTTATAAACTCTTGTCTTGCTATATGAAGAGTGTTCAAGTTGTCTCACACAATTTTTGATGGTGATGTTGGTTCGAAGGCTGGAGGATCATTTGTGTACACATTAGGCAGGCCAGGGTTTTGACCAAAAACAGGTTGGTTAGGAGAAAAGCCTGTGTAGTTGGTGAGAGCATTTCTTGCCGATACTGCCCATGCCAAGGCCACATCCAATTCACACTGGCTATCAGCCATTATCTTCCTAACAATGTCACCAGTGACTGCATTTTGACACTCACAGACTCCGTTGCTCCATGGACTCTCTGCAGACATGGTCATGATCTTGATATTGAAGGCCTCTCCCAATGCTCGCATTTCAGCATTGTTGAATTCACATTCATTGTCTGTAAGAATTTTTCCAGGTGCGCCAAACACAACAATCCAGCTCCGAAGTATTCCTTTGATAATGGTGGGCGCACTCTTGTCCGCGATTACTATCGCATTACAATACCTGGTCGCCAAATCAACAAGGACGAAGAAATACAGTAAGACCACACTATAACGGACTAATTGGGGCTCAGGCCAGTCCGAAATATGTGGTTTTCCGATAAAAGCGACATCCGGACTTACCCCTGCTAATCCGGACTTTTTCCGATGTATCAGACATTATTCCGGATTGCATCAGTGGTTTTCACCACCATTGCAGTATTGTACTGTGTTATAACTTCACTACATTAATCAAATGGTATAATAATACTGTACTATGCACTGAAAAACATGTCTTTTACTTGTTTTATTGTGGGGAACATAGCTGAAGTTGTCAGGCAGTCCAGACTGCTTTCTGGCTATTTTGGACTTTTTCCGGTATATAGGAGTTTAGTCCGGTAGCTCCTCAAGTCTGATAAAAGCGAATTTCGGTCTACTGAAGTTCGTTATATCGAGGTTTTACTGTAATGCCTTCCCCAAGCTTTCAAATCCATGGCTATGGGTTTGTTAAACTTAGGCGCCTTGGACAAACTGACTACGGGTCGGGGCTTGGCTTTCTTGAATCTGCAACAAACTGTACAAGGATCAGATACAGCCTTGATAGCCCGCTCCAGTTCTGAGCTTTTAATCCCCGCATCTGTGATCAGTTTTTTTTTTTTTTTTTTTTTTTTTATGCAAGGTAGAAGGAACCAAAGGCCACAGGCCTGCATACTGTTCCTTCCAAGAAAATGCAAAAACAGTACAAAAGAGAGCCAAATTCAAGATCCGTTCAATTTGAGATGCCTGGAGACACTGCGTTTGAAAGACTGGAGATCATAGGAAGTAGGAAATACAGACAGAGGAAGACAGTTCCAGAGTTGACCAGTTGCAGAAATGAAGGACTGGGAGTAACGGTTAACTGTTCCATTAGAGAGTTGGACAGAAAAGGGATGAGAGTATGTTGCTAGACGGGTACTACGTGCCCATCGTAGAGGTGGAGGGATGCAAGCAGACAGTTCAGAGGAACAGTGACCATTGAAGTAGCGATAGAAGAGAGATAAAGAAGCAACAGTGCAGCGAAGAGACAAAGGTTGAAGGGAATCAGTAAGAGGAGGAGAGTTAATGAGACGAAAAGCCTTTGACTCCACCCTATTGAGAAGAGCTGCATGTGGGGAGCCTCCCCACACATGAGAGTTGTACTCCATACACGGGCGAATAAAACCCGTGTACAAGGTCAACA
>JAGKTI010001758.1:27010-47011 GCA_018397915.1 Birgus latro
TAGTCACTGACCTGATAAATATGATTATATATGAGTGTGTTGTCCCAGATGATTGGCTGAAGAGTGTAATTATAAATGTGTACAAAGGGAAGGGTGATGCCCTGGAAAGGGGAAATTACAGAGGTATAAAGCTCTTAGATCAGATAATGAAAGTAATGGAGAGAGTTCTAGAAGGTATGATTAGAGAAAGAGTGAATATCGATGAGATGCAGTTTGGGGTTATGCCAAGCAGTGGGACCACTGATGCCATATTCATTGTTCGACAGCTTCAGGAAAAATATATTGGAAAGAAAAGGGAATTGTATTTTGTTTTTGTTGATTTGGGAAAGGCCTTTGACAGAGTCCCTAGACAGGTGGTGAAGTGGGCAATGAGAAAGCTAGGGTTGGAAGAGTGGCTGGTTAGGGTGGTTATGGCCATGTACTTGGGTGCTCGCACCCAGGTAAGAGTGAATGGAGCTTTGAGTGATGAGTTTTCCGTGAATGTTGGTGTGCATCAGGGGTCAGTTTTGAGTCCCTTGTTTTTTATCATGGTGCTTGAAGCCCTCTCACGTGTTTCAGAGATGGACTCCCATGGGAGATGTTGTATGCTGATGATTTGGTGTTGATTGCAGAGAATGAAATGGAGGCAGAGGAAAGATTTAAGAAATGGGGAGATGGTATGGGGTACAAGGGCTTAAGGGTAAATGCAGATAAAACAAAAGTGATGGTATCTAGGGTTCGTGGCGGTGCAATCAGAGGAGAGGGAGAGTGGCCATGTGCAGTTTGCCACAAAGGTGTGGGAAGTAATTCCATCTTGTGTAGTGTTTGTGATAAGTGGGTGCACAAGAGATGTAGAGGTATTAGAGGTAGACTGCGAGATGATGCTGATTTCATGTGTGCGGCGTTTTGGGAGAGCAGGTGGAGATTGTTAGGCGTGAGAGGGTTGTACTTGCAGGTGAGTCTCTTGAGTGTGTGGAGGAGTTTCGTTATTTGGGAGACATGTTATGTGCCGGAGGTGGGGCTGCAGTTAGCTTGGTTGCTAGGGTGAGAAGTGGTTGGAAGAAGTTCAGGGAGCTGTTGCCTCTCCTGACATTGAGAGGACTCTCCTTACATCCTAAGGGGTCTTTGTATGCAGCATGTGTTAGGAGTGTGATGCTGTTTGGTAGTGAGACCTGGGCAGTAAAGGAAGAGGATATTCGCAGGTTTAAACATACAGAAATGACAATGATTAGGTTGATGTGCAGTGTGTCCCTGCGTGCAAGGCCTGGGGGGGCTGGGTTTACGATGGAAGAGTTGAGAGGTAGGATGGGACTGGAGTGTATTGGTGTTGTGATGAGGAGATGTAGGCTGAGGTTGTTTGGATATGTGGAGAGGATGGGGGATGATAATTGGGTACAGAGGGTGATAGGTGTTAATATTGGGGGAGGAGTTGGGAGGGGTAGACCGAGAAAGACATGGGACGAGGCCATTAAGTGTGACTTAAGGGTTAAGGGACTGAACAGGGAGGCTGCTAGGGATCGAGCAGCGTGGAGAGTCGCCATTAGGTGACCAAGGCCGACGCATACAAGCATGTTGGAGCCTTCAAAAACGAAACGAAACGAAACAAGAGATGTAGTGGTATTAAGGTAGACTGCGAGATGATGCTGATTTCATGTGTGCGGCATGTCAGGGAGAGCAGGTGGAGATTGTTAGGCGTGAGAGGGTTGAACTTGCAGGTGAGTCTCTTGAGTGTGTGGAGGAGTTTCGTTATTTGGGAGACATGTTATGTGCCGGAGGTGGGGCTGGAGTTTGTTCAGTTGCTAGGGTGAGAAGTGGTTGGAAGAAGTTCAGGGAGCTGTTGCCTCTCCTGACATTGAGAGGACTCTCCTTACATGCTAAGGGGTCTTTGTATGCAGCATGTGTTAGGAGGGTGATGCTGTTTGGTAGTGAGACCTTGGCAGTAAAGGAAGAGGATATTCGCAGGTTTAAACGTACAGAAATGACAATGATTAGTTGGATGTGCAGTGCGTCCCTGCGTGCAAGGCCTGGGGGGGGCTGGGTTTACGATGGAAGAGTTGAAAGGTAGGATGGGACTGGACTGTATTGTTGTTATGATGAGGAGATGTAGGCTGAGGTGGTTTGGACATGTGGAGAGGATGGGGGATGATAATTGGGTACTGAGGGTGAGAGGTGTTAATATTGGGGGAGGGGCTGGGAGGGGTAGACTGAGAAAGACATGGGACGAGGTCATTAAGTGTGACTTAAGGGTTAAGGGACTGAACAGGGAGGCCGCCAGGGATCGAGCAGCGTGGAGAGCCGCCATTAGGTGACCAAGGTTTAACGCATGCAAGCATGTTGGAGCCTACGAAAACGATTACAGCATGATGAAAACAGGTTAGACACTAAAATCATTATGGAAATCATCTTGCACACAGTTTATGCATCAGATTAATGATATGGAAAGAACAAAACAAGGAATTTTGATGAAGTTAGTGTACTTACGAAAAAGAAGCCGCCGTCTATAACTCGCTCTATCATCTCAGACTTTGATACGAGGAAATTGCACCACACAACCTTAGCAATTTACAATCACCAGCACTTCTCACCAACACTTTCCACAACGTTTTTTTTGCATTACTGGGATCACATCACTTTACTGCACTGTACATAACAGTAAATTCCCTTGTGGTCTAGTGACAAGTCCTGGAGCCTTGTGAACTCAGAAGCAGCTTTCAGCTCGGTTCCACGTACCAACACACCTGCGGCACGTTGTTGTCGTTACCAAATCAGTGTGGATCGGTCGATGTCTGCATACTTAGGACTAAACATCACCTTCCTCTCCATGTTTCGTTTGGTCTTCGAAGCGAAATCAGCCATGTACTGCTGTAGTTTGTCTCGGGACTTCTTGATATCAAACAAGGTGGAGCGAGGGAGATTGAATTCACGACGAATCCGTGATGTCGGCCACCCAGCGTCCATCTTTTCCAATACCCTTCCCTCTTCTTCTCCAGAGTCAGAACCACTTTCTTCCTCTTCTCAGGTGGCGGGGCCATCATCACACACATGATGAAGAAGGTGAAGAGCAGTATCAAGCTTTGCAGGAGGTAGAGTATCACCACAAAAGCAATCACTTCGGCCGCCATTGTCGGAGGTGTTCACGAGGCAGGAGCTGAGTGGGAAATGGGGACCGACAGAGAGGCGCCACACACATAAACACAGCCGATCGGCGCGTGTGGGAAATTCAAACTGACGCAGTCCCAGAAAATCAATTTTCTTTCCATTTTTTTCGAATTTTTTGGCATTTTGGGGGTTGGGCAGCCCACAATATCCGAATAGTGAGTATGTCCGAGTATTGGACGTCCGAATAATGTAGGGATTACTGTAATGTGATTTGTGATAGATGTGGAGTAAGGAAGTCTGTGGACACCATAATCGAAGAGAGTGTACTGAGATGGTATGGTCATGTGGAGAGAATGGATGACAATAGAGTGGAGAAATAGGTATATCTGAGCCAATTTGAAGGAGGGAGGATGTGAGGTAGGCCTAGAAGGTGGAGGGATATGGTGGATGAGTGTGTGAGGAAGAGAGGTTTGGAAATCGGTGAGGCTAGGGGACTGACAAAAGATCGAGCTGGTGGGATGAATTTTGTGAGGAGAAGCACATGATCAGGGATTTGGCAGCCCTTTTTAACGTGGCAGCGTCTGGATTGACTCTATCAGGTACGTTTATGTGAAGCTACAGAACGTGGTGAATGTTTTTGGCGTATCAGATAGAGCTAGGATTCCAGGGGCTTGAACGGTGAGCAAATGGAAGCGTGGCCCATTGGATTGGGAAGATTTGGGCTGTCTGGACATTGCTACTCCTCACCCTGCCCTATGGAAGCATGGCCTATTGGATTGGGCAGTTTTGGGCTGTCTGGACATTGCTACTCCTCACCCTGCCCTAGGGTGGGAAAAGAGGTCTGGATGATGGTGATGATGATGCTAGGACCAACTTGCCTACCCCTGGGTTCCTACACTCCTCAGTGGGCAAGACAGGGTTAGATGATGCATGTATATATGGAAAATGATTATGAACAATGAGAAATGAGCAAAGCTAACTGACAAGATGACACCATAGTCATTCATCAGAGCCTGTTCAGTCTAATATTATTGGTGAGTGTGGCGAAAGACTAGAGGAGTGATTGGTGATTGACATGACCATATTGTCTGGGCCTCAGAGATGACCACCTTTAATGCAGCAGAAGTGGTGTGGTGTTGTGTTATGATTTGTTTTTGTATGATTTCAATTACAGTATTGTAGTGTTTTAGGTGAATATGGATTTTGGGTAGATTGGTTGTGGACTTTTGTAAGGTTAGGTTATGTAAAGTCACATAGAGCAGCTCTGGCCTACCACCCAACATTACTTCATTGAACCAATGTTATTCCTATTCCGGTTTATGGTATTTCACTTACCACTTTTTTTTTTATCAGTGCAATCAGTTTGTACACTGGGGCCTGCCTGCCACTACCAGTACTTTATTTTTGACTGAATGTTGTCATGTCCCCTTTAATACATTGATGTAAGGATGTGTACTTTTACTGTATTGTATTTCATTTAATACCCGATAATTTATTTCTGTTGAGAGTAGTTATAGATACCAGAGTGTTTTTACTGGTATAATTATCTCTCTGATGGTCAAGACAGCTGTAACAGTTTCAAGCTAATGCTAGGCAAACTATTTTAAGCTCAGAGTAAATCATAGAAACATGAGTTTTAATACTGTACTTTTGAACCTTTCATGGTGGAGATAATGCTAGTATTTTTATTCCACCTGAACCAGATGATATATTTCAGCAGAAAGTGAGTCACAAGAGCTTGAGTGTGTTGATGTTCTATACTTTGGCCTCTATGCAGATACGAGCCCTGCAAGATACGAAGAGAGAAAGACTTTGAGTTATGATACAGTTGTGAGACTAAAGAAGATAGTGGAGGAGGAGTTTCCCTGTGGCCTGATCATTACTGAACTTGTGGGAGTGTATAGAGTAAGTAAAATGGTAATATCCAGTACTATATTATCCCCTTTGGAGTGTAGAGGACTGAAGGTAGGCTGCCATAGTCCACAACATTTAAGGGTAGGAGAATGACCAGTGTTGCTGATAAAAGGAACTCTGGCCACCTCAGGGATTCAAATCATTGTATGTATGCCACAGCTCTCTCTGAGCTGGGAGCTAGGGTCAGTTTAGCACAGCTTGTAGAGAGAGTCTATTCAGAACACATACACAAGCGATTTTTATGTCTGTTTATGATGAATTCAGTGTTTTTGTGTTTCGTGTATGTTTTGTATCCGTGCAGGTTTACATCCAAAGGGTGGTTGGGGTATATTGCTCACGTAATGCCACTCAGAGATGAGTGAGGCTGGTCACTCTCGTCTTAAATGTCAGGACCAACTTGCCTAGCCCCAGGCTCCTACACTCATCATGGTGCAACACAGGATTGATGAATGAATGATTAAAGATTAGATGCATTTGACCCATACACCATGGGAGGGAAAATTTTATTTGCACCCGATGAAGAGAAAAAAAATGCCTTTTGAGAGAGGATAAGTGTATTGTTTGCATATCAGTTTTTAGGTTGATATGTTCCATAGTTTAGCAGCTGCAGCATTTTGAAGTATGGTGTTTTGTGGCTTTGTGGAGGGGAATGGGGATATGGTGGGAGATGAGGGAGTGAGGCAGTAAGGGATGAAGTGTGGGGTAGGGTGGGAAGTGAGGGGTGAAGGATGTGGGATGGGTGGAAATTGTGTGTGAGGGATGGAGGAGTGAGGGAGGGGGTGGGTGTGTTAGGGTGTGGATGTGAGGGATAGAGGGAGAATAGGAGTGAGGAGGAGGGAGGTTGGGGTTGATGAAATGGGGTGGGACTGGGGATGGATGGGAGGAGGGGGATGGAGTCTGAAGGTGGCATCACACTGGGTAAAAAATGGCTAGCATGTTAGAACATCCGTTTTTGCAATTCATTTGTCAAAATTACCAACAGTCAGCAGGATTTTGCTTGCTTGGAGAAATGGGTAGTAGGTTGAGAGGGTTTGTTACTGCGATGAGTACTGGAACGAGCTCAGTATAAATTTCATGACCATAAATATTATATTCTATCAGAGGACAAGGTAAGTATAATTGAAATAAAAATCTTGTGCATTTAATCACTTAGAATCTAGTGTTATAAAAATCATTATTTGGGCCCTTTGATGACAAGCTAAGAATAACATTTGTATACTCACTTAACAATGGCCTTTTCATGATTTTTCCTGTATAATCTGACTAAAGTTGCTGTTGCTCATCCATTTGTGTTGTTATTGTTGTTGTTGTTGTTACTCATCTCTGGTCTGTCTGGCTGAACAGACCCATCGACCACAGGGAAACCACTGCTGCTGTGGGTTCTTCCTACAATACAGTACATATAATGTAGGGATCCAGCAACCCATGTTGTAGACAGCACTACAAAAGGGTCCTTCCCATGGCAAGGTGCAGGGAAATGTGGGTCAGTTTGGTTTCTGGGTGGATGTTACAGCTGCTACTCTCGGAGTTCATACCAATTTGTTGAACCACAAAACAGTATGTTAGAGTTACTGGACAGCAGGATCCATGATGAGCTTAGTCTGTCTGTGTTGTTAGGCAGTGTACGTGCCAGCAATACATGCCACTGAGATTGGTGATTGCTCTTCTTTGCTTGCCATTTCAGCTAGCAAAAATGGCTAATATGTCAGCTGGATATGCCAAGGATGATGCCAACTTGAGATGTCTGTTGCAATTCCCCTTGGTGTGGCTCAGGATGTTACTTGCATTTTGTGGGTTAAATTTATGCAGTTCTTGAATAAGTTCAAAGGTTGAAGGAGGCATGGTAAGTCAAGAAGGTTGATTGTTGTGGCTAAGAGTGTGTGTGTGATAAGGGAGGGTATGGAGGTTGATGAGGCTATAGTATTGACATGGGATGAAGTCTCTTGGATAATATATGCATGTGTGGAGAACAAATATGAACAGTTTGACGCACCCCCTTTTTTTTTGTTGATAGTCCATCGGATTTCTGTATCTGGCAATGTTATTTGCTCAAAAGTGTATCTGTAAAGAATAATGCAAAATAATACATGTGCAAATGCCAGATAGTGTAGCCTTTTCAAGTGGAGCCAAGATTTTGGGGTCTACAAAGATGTATGAATGAAAGTCTAGTTCTTCTTTTTTCATGCTTACTTTTTTCCTTGTTTTCTGGATTGTACGTCACCCCATAATTAGGTGGAAATAAATGTCAGGATAATGATGGTGATGATTTAACACTTTGATTTAATTTTATTTTTTTTTATATTACTGTAAAGGGTATATTTTGCAATGTTGATTTCTTGACATTCATGGGGCAATAAAAAACTGGATAATCGATGGATGGATGTAGTTATGGTTTTATTTGATTTACAGTAAGGCCCTGGATAATGAATGTCCAACTTGGAATTCCACTGTCATGAATGGACCTGTTATCTGTAATCTCTGAGTTACCAACAAAGGTCCGTTATTATTGTAGGGTGAACTACTTACTACGACAGAAGAGAATGGTACATGCCACTCAATGTTTTTCGACCCAGCTTGGAATATCACCAATGCCAATTCTTCGTCAGATCTTGAATGCTGGAAAGCACATTTTCTCCCTCTCTCTCTCTCTCTCTTTCTCTCATTATTATTATTATTATTTTTTACAACCCCCTTTGCAAAGCTCCTAAGCTTTATAATTTGCTCTCTCTCTCGAGGGAGTAGGGAGGCAGTCCTAACGGACCCGGGTTCAAATTCCTGCTGGAGCAGGGAACAGTTTAAGGCTTTGAATTTTATTAAATCAAGCTTTACTGATCTACCAGTAGACCTGCTGACATGACGTAAAAATACCCCCGCTAATACCAATACACCAGTCCTGTATGAGACAGCCCTAGCCCTAACATGTATTCAGTATGGACGGTGGGTGTTAGCGCTGAAGTGGTGACATGTAGAGGTGTATGGTATGTAGGAGGACTGCTGGGCCTTGATAGCAGGCTGTGAAGCCTATGCCCAGAGTCAGACACAAAAATAAAAAAGGGGGGGGTAGCATCAGCCAATCATGGTGTTACTCCCAAGAAGAATGAATGCTAGTGATAGGGAGAGCGGGAGCCCCAATTTCACTAGCTACCACAATATCTGACCACCACCCTCTGCTGACCTTTTCAGTGTGTCACTAATATGGAGAGGAGACCAAAATACTCTTCCAAACACTTCCTCTATCTGTCTCATGCACTACACCACATACACTTTATATATCACACAACATACCCCACTATGTCACGGGTTGACTCCAGCAAGGGCATGTGACCGGAAAACTTTACCCGTTACCTGGTAACGGACCTATTGAGGGGAGGCATGATGAGGACTCACCCAGCATAGTTTTGGGGACCAGGAGGGATAGGGCTTGAACTGTTGCTAGAGGGCGCAGGACATTGCAGTTCCCAGGATGCTGTTTCCGCCCAATAGAGTGGGGCCCGAACCTGGGAGTAGCGTCCCAGGAGGCAGCCCTATCAGTGGGTCAGTCACAGTGCCAAGGCACCCTTGGAGGGTGTCCCTGTAGCTGTCCTGACAGGGTGCCCCAAGGCCACTGTCTCAACCACTGATCACGGCTGGTGGGCTGTGGGTCCTAAATCCCATGCCTGGACCTGGGACTGTGTGGCTGGGCGGGTCTTATGGTATGTCTCTCATCTTTATTTATTTTAGCAGTTATGACAAAAAAGAAAGAAATTCAAAGTAAGCTTGTGGAAACTAAATCACCCAAGGGGATTAGAGTGGCATCATGGAATGTGGGAAGTTTGAAGGTTAGAACATGGGAAGTAGTTGAGGAATCGAGTAGGAGCTGGGTGGATGTGGAATGTGTGCAAGAAGTCGGGTGTAGGGGAAGATCAGCCAGAATGATCGCTGGGAGGGATTGTTGTTACAAGTTGTTCTGACAGGGTAGGGCAGATGGATATGGTGGTTTGGTTGTGTTGGTTAAGGAGAAGTGGGAGGAATATGTCATGAATGTAATGAAAGTCAGTGCAAGGATAATACAGTAATCCCTCCACAATTCGTTGTAATAAAGCCAAAGGCTTGACCGGAAAGTGGTCTTGTCCGGATAGTGGCCCTGAAGCTGCAGCACCAGTCATTCCTAACCCTAACCTAACCTAACCTAACCTAAATCAGAAAACCACCTACCTACCTCCCTACCGGACATGCCTAGCACTTATTTAAGACCCCATTCACATAAATAATGGACACAAAGCATGAATTAATTTAATTTTAACCAAAAAATGATGATTTTGAGGTGAGTAAGGCAGAGGTGTTCACCAGTTGACAGCATAGTGTAAGTAAGTATCGGACATGGCAGTCACTAAGAAAATCATCATTTCTCACATCTTATGCACTAAAGTATGGGATACTATCTATCTATCTATCTATCTATTGCCAGACGCCTCAATCCCGAACGGGGTGGCCACAAACAAATCGCCTCCATGTCACTCTGTCCCCTGCCATTTCACTGGGATACAGTATGGGATACAAAGCATGAAATAAATAAATTGTTACCAGAAAGTGATGGTTTAGAGGTGAGTCGGGCAAATATGTTCACTAGTTGACTAGATAGTGAACATATGTAAGAGACTGAGAAAATCACCTTTTTCACAGCCTGTGCACTCAAATATGGGACACAAAGTGTGAAGTAAATAAAATGTAACCAGAAAAATTATGATTTAGAGGTGAGTAGGGCAGATATGTTCACCAGTTGACTAGATAGTGAACGTTTGTAAGAGACATGGTAATCACTGAGAAAATCACCTTTTTCACAGCCTGTGCACTCAAATTTGGGACACAAAGCATGAAGTAAACAAAATGTAACCAGAAAAATTATGATTTAGAGGTGAGTAGGGCAAATATGTTCACCAGTTTGACTAGATAGTGAACGTATGTAAGAGACATGGTAATCACTGAGAAAATCACCTTTTTCACAGCCTGTGCACTCAAAAATGGGACACAAAGCATGAAGTAAATTAAGTGTAACCAGAGAATGAGGATTTAGAAGTGATTATGGAAAATATTTGGCAGTTGACAGTTTACTTACATGTCCGTGGTGGCTGTTTACCCCACCTCTAAAGCTCTGACTGTTGTGAAAATGCTCTTGAAGCATGTATTGTAATCCAGTGTTGAACTGCACTTAATCCTTATCACCGTGAATTATGATTGTTTAAACAAAAACTCACGGCAGTTCAGAGACAACTGTTGGAGTGGCGGGAAGGGGATACGGTAGAAATGGCACTTAAACATGGCTGTTCGGCGCCGCGTGCCAAATTCAAACTTATGGGTTAAAAAAAAAAGGGATTTTTTCAGTTTTTTTGCAATTTTTTGCAATTTTTTGGGTTTCGAACATCAGCTTACGATGTCCGAACAGTGGTGTAGCCAGATAGTGGTCGTCCGGAAAGTAGAGAGATTACTGTACTAGGGAAAATTTCGTTCGGTGGGATAATGTTTGCATTTATATCGGCATATGCTCCACAGGCAGGCTTGGATGAGGTAGAGAAGGATAGATTTTGGTATGATTTAATACATGTAGTAAGTGGTATGGGGGATGATGAGATTGTAGTTTTGAGATGGGACTTAAATGGTCATGTAGGTGAAGCAGCTCAAGAATATCGAGTACATGGGGGATGTGCATATGGTACATGTACAAGAAATTAGTAAGGGGAAAGGATACTTGTATTTGGGGAGGTGGTGAACATGATTGTGTGCAACACTCATTATAGAGAAAAGAGAGTAGGTTGAGTACATACAAGTCTGGGGGAAATAGCAGCCAGATAGACTATTTTCTGGTCAGAAGAGCTGATAGAAATTTAGTGTCGGATGTTAAAGTTAGAGGGAGTGAGAAGTGTGTGCGGCAACAAAAATTGTCTATGTGTGACATGGTGCTTAACCCCTTAACCACGGGGTTGTTGGAGGTGCGCTGTGCCCATCCCGCGGGGCAAATCCGCGCTCCAACTGACTTTTTAAAAATATTTGCCGAAAATCAGTTACTAGTCCTAGAATATTATAATTACATGTGCGTATGGCTCATACCTTCAGCTTTCTCCTGGGATTTTTTTTTTTTTTTGCACTCATCGACAACTGTAGGACTTGTGGAGACTTCTGAAGTTGGGTAACTAAGTCTCCACTTTACACTTCCTGACATCGTGTAATATGAATACCAATGCCTGATATTAATACTAAAAACACTATTCAATGATTTCCAAGTACAGTAGTTTGGAATCCATACTAAAAAAAAAAAAAAACACTGTGAAAGCCATGTAAAATACGAGCGCATATGAGCCTACCGCTCGCGCTAATTCGCCGCTCGTATTGTCATTTCTTATTCATATACACACTCACACTTTATTATTTCTAGTACTTTATTACACTTATATATATCTACAGTCCTTTACCGCTTCCCACACGATGTTTAGTAGGGGTAGAGGTCACAGGGCCTTTTATGATGAGTGCAAAAGCGGCAGAAATGGAGGGGCGTGACTGTGACGTGCCTCCACATTGAAGGACGACAGTGAACTGAGATGTACGTTTCTCAGTAGCCAAGAGTTGAAAATGTCAGCTGCTAATGTATATGCTAAGAAATAAGTTGTAGGAAATCTAGACAATACATAATAAATTAGGTAGTTCCAGGTGAATATAAATATCACTCAGGCTTCTCCCTTCCTTTCTTATATACATTTATATTACGAGAATAGCTCATACGGCATATTTCACGGGGAAAAAAGCAGGGGAAATTAGCGAACGAGTGCAGGTTGGATATTGCCAAGTGATAATTAGCCAATTCCAGGTGTATGGCACTATCAGTTACCTTATTTTTACATACTATATATATTATTTTGTATAAGAATAGGGCACAGGGCTCATTTCAATGGATGAAAACAGTGGAAAAATCCTGGGAAGATTTACATAGCGCAGAGCGACTGAGCAGACGACACGAGAGGGTGATGGAGGGGATGTAGGGAGGGGAGTCTAAAATGGGGGAAAATGGCTAAATTGTCAACAATGGATGGGAATACTGATGACATTAGCAGCTCTGACTATTGTTGGACACTGGCAGTGCTGATAGATGATACAAGTCACCACCTGAAAGCCCGGGCGAATTCAAAACAACACAGAATCACAAAAATGACGCCCCGTGGTATGATCCATCGCTCCCGAGCGTCACTTCCGTGACGCCCCGTAGTATGATCCATCACGCCCGAGCATCATGGAAGTGACGTCCCGCGGTATGATCCATTGCGCCTGAGCATCACGGAAGTGACATCCCGCGGTTAAGGGGTTAAGGAGCGGGTGATGAAAAAGAGGACGTATTCACCTAGGAGGAAAAAATGGAAGTTGAAAAACCATGCAGTAAGGGATTCCTTTCATAGTGAGATGAGTAGTTTGGTGGCTGGACAGGGAGATGTTGAGAGAGATGTTAATGAACAGCACAGAGCCCTTAAGAACAACCTCGTGAGATTTACTGATTCAGTGTGTGGATGGACAAGGGGTCCCCCAAGACATAAAGTAACCTGGTGGTGGGATGAGGGTGTAGAATCTGCAGTTAAGGAAAAAAGAATGCTTTTCTGAGAATGGAACAAAGGTGGTTACAAAGAGGAATGCTTTTGCTATCAAGCATAGGGCTAGAAGAGAGGTTCACAGGGGAAAGTCCGAGTCTCACTGGCTTTTACCTGATAACCTAGGAAGATGAAGAAGGAAAATAGGGATAGCATGGGTGAGGAGTGTGTGAAAAATGATCAAGGAAATGTAGTGGTGAACAGTGGGAACATTAAAGATGCCTGGAGAGAGCATTACAACCGGTTGTTGAATGAGGAGCTTGACTGGGACGGGGAAGGTTTGGAGCCAGTAGATCCAATGTTTGGTCCTTGACCTTTGATTGACACTGCTACTGTGAGCAGGACAATAGGCTGGATGCATTTGGGGAATTGTTAGGAATCTAAAATATCATAAATAATAGCTAGGAGCATAGAGGCTGAGTCAGACTGATACAGTAGGAAACAACACATCATTTCCTTTCTCACCAGGAGCAGGAAACAGCTTTGCAAATTCTCACTGTGGGAAGCTGAGAACATACATACATACAGGCTTCTTGAAGCTCAACTGATGACCAGTCCACGTGAGAGGCACTTCCTACACCAGAAAGAAGAGGAATCTAGATCAGAATTGGGAGAGACACGACAGAGAGAGGATCTGGGGTTTTAGGAAGTTGGAGAAGCAGGAGAAGGGCTTTAATGAGAGAGCTGTGAGAGAGAGTTAGCTAGCAGCTTAACACTCAGTGTTAAGCTACTAGCTGTCACTCCATGTGACTCCACATGGTCTTCTCAAATAACTCATTTCCACTGCTATAACTCTTGACTTCTGTCCCTCCAACAAGGTCCAAGCTTCACTCTCATACGTTAGAGTTAGTATCACAGTACTGTCATGCAGTAGCTTTTTCACTTCCACGCTCAATTTCCTGTTTCTTATCACTGCTTTCAAGGAACCAGCAACTTTTCTTCCTTGTTGTACCCTTTCAAGCACTTCACCCATTTAGTACGGATGAAATTATTTTTAGTGCAGCAAAGAACACACTTAGCACGATTACGGGCAGAAACATAAAAAAGATGTGGTTCAGGGGTGGGTTGGCTCCGGTCCCTTTTATAGCCCCGCTCCTTGTTGTGGGCATCAGTAGAACAAGCGTGATTAAACCAAGGCTTTTTTGCATTAGTCAAAGGATATGAAAAGGGAATTAATGCTTCCATGCCCGAGAGAATAACCTCCATAATACGCAAGGCACACTCAGATGGCTCTTGGCCATGGAAGCAATAATCATTCCAGGGCCTCCCGATCAGCAGCTGCAAAGTGCCACAAGCGGCATTTCTTTGGAGGGTTCACAGGTTATACTGGAGCGATAGGACAGGGTAAGGTGATAAGGTTTTGACCGGAGGAGCCTAACGGAGAGGAAAGATTAACATCGTAGGCAGAAGGATTAGTTGTAAGGAAGAGGTCAGTTATGTTGAAACTCTCTCCAAGACGGTCATGGATACAGATAGGGTGCTGTACAAGCTTCACTAGGTCATTTAGGATGGAAAAGATGTAGGCTTGTTCACCAACTGGATCAGTGAAAGGAGAGGAGAGCCGTAGGTGGTGGTGAACATTGAAATCTCCTAGAATGGAGATTTCACAGAAAGAAGTGGATAGGATGTGTGTTCCATCTTACAAGTAAGATAGTCGAAGAATTTTTCATACTTAGTGGAATTAGGGGATAAGTAAACAGCACAGATATATTTAGTCACAGAATGACAGGGGAGCTGAAGCCAGAGAGTAGAGAATTCAGAAGAATCAAGTTCAGGAACACGAGAGCAAGATAAGTTGTGTACATATACACAACAGCCACCTTTGGCTTTGTAACGAGTATAGAGAAAGTAGGAGGATACAGAGAAGAGTTTGTTATCAGTTGCCTTATGCAGCTGAATCTCAGTTAAGAAGAGAAGGTGAGGTTTAGAGGAGGGGAGGTGGTGTTCAACAGAGAGAAAGTTAAAGGAAAGGCTGTGAATGTTGGAGAAATTAAGAAGAAGTGAGTCAGACAGTGGTTCGTGGCGGCTCGTTCAGTCGTCACCGGGCTCTTTCTCCCACAGGGGGGTAGCCGAGACAGGACAACAGTCACAAATTACTCATCCACACACATGCATTTACTCGTATCTTAACCTGTAAGGGGAGAAGGGACCACCCCTCGCCGCACAACACAGCACTAGGGTCAGATGTTCTGTGCAATCCAGCGACATCTGCAACAAGGGTTGACAGCAGAGCTGGTTTACCCCTGCTTCATTATAATGGATCCATCCCCTTCCCCACACCTGACCCGATTAGCTGATCAGACCAGATGCAGGAGAACATCCCATCGGGGCCGCACCACCATTTATGCATTTACAGTTTCTCTCCATTCATCCCTGTCATGTGCAGCCACTCTTCCTTGCTCTACAGACATCCCTCTCACATCTAATGCTCTCTTCACACTGAAGAAAAATTATAAAAATGAAAGAAGAAGAAGGCAGTGCCACTTTTTTTTAATGCAAGGAAGAAGAAACCAAAGGCCACAGGCCTGCATACTGTTCCTTCCAAGAAAAAGCAAAAACAATACAAAAGAGAGCCAAATTCAAGATCTGTTCATTTCGAGATGCCTGGACACACTTCGTTTGAAAGACTGGAGATCATAGGAAGTAGGAAATACAGACAGAGGAAGACAGTTCCAGAGTTGACCAGTTGCATAAATGAAGGACTGGGAGTAACGGTTAACTCTTGCATTAGAGAGTTGGACAGAAAAAGGATGAGAGTTTGTTGCTAGACGTGTACTACTTGCCCGTCGTAGAGGTGGAGGGATGCAAGCAGACAGTTCAGAGGAACAGTGACCATTGAAGTAGCGATAGAAGAGGGATAAAGAAGCAACAGTGCGGCGAAGAGACAAAGGTTGAAGGGAATCAGTAAGAGGAGGAGAGTTAATGAGACGAAAAGCCTTTGACTCCACCGTATTGAGAAGAGCTGCAAGTGGGGAGCCTCCCCACACATGAGAGTTGTACTCCATACACGGGCGAATAAAACCCGTGTACAAGGTCAACAACTGTGCAGGGGTAAAGACGGTTTGGAATCGGCTTAGCACACCTAATCTCTTGGAAGCAGATTTCACAAGAGATGTAATATGTTCTTTCCAAGACAAATCCCGAGAGAATGAAACCCCATGCATGTTCAAGGATGATGCAGGACATAACTGTTCATTATTAAACATTAGTGGGTGATCCTGAGGAAGATTTTGTCAGTTTGATGAGTGTAAGAACTGACTTTTTGATGCATTAAAAATAACAAGATTATTTTTACCCCAATCAGAGATATGAGCCAAGTCAGACATTAGGTGTGCCATAGCCTCATCCCTTTTTTGTTGAAGTAGCTGCTGAGATGGATGTTGCGGAAACCGAATGGAAAGGTGAAGGGTGGAATCATCAGCATATGAGTGGACAGGGTTAGATGTACAGCTTAGAAGGTCATCAATGAATAAAAGGAAGAGAGTTGGTGATAGGACAGAGCCCTGAGGAACACCACTGTTGATAGGTGTAGGAGAAGAACAATGGCCGTCTACAACAGTGGCTATAGAACGACCAGAAAGGAAGCTAGAGATGAAGGCACAGATAGGATAGAAACCGTAGGAGGGCAGTTTGTAAATTAAAGATTTATGCCAGACTCGATCGAAAGCCTTTGAGATGTCAAGTGCAATGGCAAAGCTTTCGCCAAAGTCCTGAAATGAGGATGACCAGGAGTCTGAAAGGTAGGTGATAAGATCGCCAGTGGAGCGTCCCTGACGGAACCCATACTGACAATCAGAAAGAAGGTTGTGACAGGAAAGATACTTTAAGATTTTTCTGTTAAGGATTGACTTGAAAACTTTTAAGACAGGATGTTAAAGCAATTGGACGATAGTTAGAGGGTTGGAAATGGTCACCCTTCTTTGGGACTGGCTGAATGAGAGCAAACTTCCAGCAAGAAGGAAAGGTACAAGTTGAGAGACAAAGGCGAAAGAGTTTACCTAGGCAGGGTGTAAGCACAGAAACACAGTTGTTGAGGACAAGAGGAGGGACTCCATCAGGCCCATATGCCTTGTTAGTATTGAGGCCAGTGATGGCAGAAAATACATCGGCTGAATAAATTTTAATGTCAGTCAAGAGGAATTCAGAGGGAGGAAGTGATGGAGGAATAGCACCAGAATCATCTAAGGTGGAATTGGAGGAGAAAGTCTGAGCGAAGAGATCTGCTTTATCAGTAGAAGAAATAGCTACAGAGCCATCAGAGTAGAAAAGAGGAGGGAAGGATGATGAGGTAAACTTGTTAGAAAGGTTTTCAACAAGGTGCCAGATAGAGCGAGAAGAATTCAAGTTGGAGAGTTGAGAACATTTAGCACGGATGAAATTATTTTTAGCAGAGCGAAGAACAGACTTAGCGCGATTCCAGGCAGAAATATATAAAAGATGTGATTCAGGGGTGGGTTGGCTCCGAAACCTCTTATAGGCCCTCTCCTTGTTGCGGACAGCATTAGAACAAGCATGATTAAACCAAGGCTTTCTTGCATTAGTCAGAGGATATGAGAAAGGAATGTATGCTTCCATGCCCGAGAGAATAACCTCCGTAATGCGCGAGGCACACTCAGATGGCTCCCGGGCGTGGAAGCAATAATCATTCCAAGGAAAATCAAAGAAGTACTGCCTGAGGGCCCCCCAATCTGCAACTCCAAAGTGTAAGTGATTTGATAATACAGTAGAGTCGCGATTTAAGACCAAATGAAACAGCAGTCTTACAATAACATGGGCATTTAATTTCTCTCATAATTACTTAATAGCACGATAATGCCACTCAGTTGGGCGAGAATCTCTGGGAAATGGGTGCGTTTTGGTAGTGAATTTCCAGATACAACTTGTGTGTTATGCTTTTGTCAGTCACTTATTGGGTTCCTCGACCTGACCCAACCCATGTGATGGGGGCACGGTGGCTCAGAGGTAGAGCATCAAGCTCGGGACCGGGGGGTCGCGAGTTCGAGCCGCGCCCGGGACTGCCGTGCCGGGAGGGGTAGCGCCCTCCTGTTACCTAGTAGCGGGCTATATGATCTCATTGTAAGGTCTAGCTCGGGGGATTCTTTAATCCCTTTAATCCCAACCCATGTGACCCCCATACCACCTGCCACAGCCTGCTGACTACCTCAGTTTTGTGTAAACGGCCACTGTGATGAGAAGTTTATTTGCTTTTTTCCTTTCTCCTCGTTTCCTCCCAGAACTCTGAGCACGTGGTTCCAAACTAACTTTAGGTATGCCTAAGCACCCTGAAAGTGCCATGAACACAAGAAAAGCATTTATTCTAAATCTATCTATCTATCATTTGCCAGACGCCATAATCCTGTAAGGGGTGGCCATTTGATTTTGAGTTATTTGTTTTACATGGAGGGGCATTAACCCTCCACAAACCCACTTGTTGACACGTAGGGAGCAGGTATGGTTTGGTTACGTGGTTTGGTAAATGGTTTCTTGGCTTACAGGAAACCATTTATCTTGTCACTCAATAAAAAGCCACTTGTAGTAAAGGAAAGGAAAGCAGTAAGAAGTGACAAGAAAGGTGGGAGAAATTGGATGAGAGGAGTAGTAAGTGGTATGGGTGATGATGAGGTAGTGGTTTTGGGAGGGGATTTAAATGGTCATGTGGGGAAGCAGCTCAAGGTTATGAAGGAGTCCATGGAGGATGTGCATATGGTGTGAGGACTGCGGAAGGGGAAAGAATACTTGAGTTTGGGGAGGCTATGGGCATGATTGTGTGCAACACACATTTTAGGAAAAGAATGAGCCGATTGATTACGTACGAGTCCGGGGGAAATAGTAGTCAGATAGATTATTTTCTGGTCAGGAGGGTTGATAGAAGATTAGTGAGGGATGTTAAAGTTATACGAAATGAGTGTGTGCAGCAGCACAAACTGCTGATTTGTGACATGGTGCTTAAGGAACGAGTGATGAGAAGGAGGACATACAGTAGGCGCGGAAAGTACTGACGGTTTTTTACCGACGTCATTCTTTTTCACGTTAAGTGAAGTAGGGTCAATACTACCCTCCCCGGTGATGCGAAATGAGCTGACGCTTTTTCAACGGGAGCTGGCAACCCTGCTTGATAGGTTTGGCACCACAGGAGCAGGCTCAGTAATGTTTGGGCAGCCACAGGAGGAGGATTGTCTCTGTGTGTGATGCACCACGAGGGCATGTTTTGACTCAAATAACACAGTTATTTGGTTACCTACCACATTCTCATCATGCCTAAAGTAACCACAAGCAAGGACAAACATGTGGAAGTGATTACTTTATACAAAGCTGGCCACAAACTCCCATTTATTGCAAATCAGATGGTGTTAGACTGAGGACAGTGCAGAGACTGGTGAAGCGGTTCAAGGACAGTGGGGAGGCCATTCCTCCCACTCCACTTCCCAAGCCTGGGAGACCTCGTAAGACAACCTTCAGGACCCGTCAGCTGATCTCAAGGCAAGTTAGCAAGGATCCAAGGCTAACAGCACGGGATTTAAAAGAAAAGAACCCACAGTTGCTGGCAGATGTGTCTGTCAGAAGTGTGCAGCAGCTGTTGCATGACGATCTGGGCTACAGGAGTTTTTGTGCTCGTAAAAAACCACTGCTAACTGCACTTCAGAAGAAAAAGAGAGTAAATTTTTGTAAGAAATATCTTGCCTGGAGTGAGGAGCAATGGAAAACTGTGCTTTGGAGTGATGAGTCAACATTTACTGTCACTGGTACCCCTTCATCACGAGTGTACCGCAAACCAGGCAGTGACCCCCTGGATCCTAAGTACACTTCCAAGTTTGTTAAATACCCAGCCTCACTCATGGCTTGGGGCTGCTTTACATATTATGGTGTTGGTAGGTTGGTAATTCTACCTGCAAATGAAAAAGTGAACCAGAACAATTATTTGGAGCTCTTATGTGATGTTTTAAGTGACTCTTTTGATAAAACCAAGGCAAGAGTATTTATGCAAGATTCTGCCCCTGCACATGTTGCAAAGTCAGTGAAACAGTGGCTAACAGACTGTGAGGTTCCCTTTATTCGAGATTGGCCCGGAAACAGCCCAGATATCAATCCCATTGAGAATTTATGGGCGCACATGAAGCGGCAGCTGCGTAGTATGGACACATCATCTTTGCCTAAACTTGAGGCTGCAGCTATGGAGCAGTTTTAGTCCGTCTGTTCTGCAAAACTACGCCATCAGTCTCCCCAGACGCCTTAAGAAGATAATAAAGGTGAAGGGGAATGCCAGTAAATACTAAATTCAATGGTGAGTGTTAATTTATTTGTTTCTCCTTGCTAACCACAAGAATGTTTTCTTTTTTTAAGATGGCGTCAACACTTTCCGCGCCTACTGTATATATATATATATATATATATATATATATAT